>JADRCD010224382.1:1458-14597 GCA_019843815.1 Montemys delectorum | reverse complement strand
AAGGTAAGCCTTTCCACTTGAGCAACAGTGAATGAGGCACTAATGCCATATGCCTGCACAGACTCAGCTAAATTTTTCAGGACCTTGAAATCTAATGGTTCATGTTGGCATCCTTTGGTCTTGCCTGGACTCTGCTAAGAATTCCAGAAGCCAACACCTCACACCTGTTGTGCCCGGATCCCTGCTGCGCCGGATCAAAGCCACAACCTGCTCGCTGGCTGATCCTGCTATCCAGAAGCAGACCTGCTGTTTCTTTGCTGTTTGAAGTCTTTTGTTTATTGTAAACAGATCACCTTCCTGAGAGTCGCCTTTGTGTCTAGAAGCTATATTTACTTTATGCAAAATTGTGCTCTTTGTGTGGTTCCACACTGTGTATCTCTGATTATTTAAGCCCAGGTCCCTCCAAAGTAAAGCGTGCCCTGACTCTACTTGGTGTCTTTGTTCCTTTTTGCGCCCGCTTTTCACTACAGGTCCAGTGCAAGCTCTAGCCTGAGGTGACCCACAGACCCCGAGTAGCAGCGCTGGCCGGACTTATCACCTAAGTGCCATTCCCAGCATGCAAAGCGGGCAGCTCTCAACCACCTTTAACTCCAGCTACAGGAGCCCCTAACAGGTTCTTCTAGCTTCTGTGGGCATCGTACCCAAAGGGGGCATAGTCTGTGGACACTGAAGGGTCTTTTCCATGAATGCCTTGGGTGTAGTACCTACATGGGGAATCTTACAGCACCAAGAAAATACCATCAGAACACATGCTGGAATACCCAGTGCACTCGCTTTACCAAATGTTCCTACTTAGCAAAATTCAGCTAGTGAAGAATTTCATTTTTAACTTCAGATCTTTATTACACATTTTTTCCTAAGACGTTAAAACAGACAAAAAGCACCCTTTTATTCAAGGAAGGATGCTTTTGCAAGATGATTTCATGGGCTCTACATTCTTGAAGGAAATCTTTAACACCTTGTGTTTGTGACCCTACAAGCTTGGTAGGTAAGCACTTCTACTGCCCAGCTACACATATTCCCACACCTAAGGTAATTTAAAAGATAGACTTTCACACGCAACACCTGATTTTCAAAGTTCAAGTTCACCCAATTCATTAATTAAAATGACTAGGTTCTCCGTAAGTCAGTTTAATTGCTACTTCCCAAACTATAGACTGAAAACAGAAAGATGCTGTTTTTAATTGGTTAGAATTTAACCCTCACAGTCTATAGCCAGAAGAAGAATTTCTAGCTTTGCTCCTAACAATAAGAATGAATGTCTAAAACAAATTTGCAGTCTGACCCTAGTCAACATCACCAAACAGGGTCCTAATATTCTTAGAAAAGGCATTTTCAGATATATTGTATTCTACCACAAGCTGCACCATTTCTGTAAACGTTCTGTATTATTTATAAGCTCCATCAGTAAGAGTAACATTGACTGGCACCCTCATCCATGAGTTGCATACAGAACTTGCTCTAGCTTGTGATAGTGCTGAAGTGGTTTACTGGGTCAAACAGTGCACAGGGTTCTAAGGCTTTTTTTTTTTTTTTTTTTTTTTTTTTTTTAGTTTTTCAAGACAGGGTTTCTCTGTGTAGCCCTGGCTGTCCTGGAACTCACTCTGTAGACCAGGCTGGCCTTGAACTCAGAAATCCACCAGCTTCTGCCTCCCAAGTGCTGGGATTAAAGGCGCGCGCCACCACCGCCTGGCTGGGTTCTAAGACTTTTAATACACTTCACCAAGTAATCTCCAAATGGCTTGAGCAAACCTACCCACCCTGTGTTGTTACATCAACAAAGTGGACTTTTGTTAATGAAGGATCTAATCCAATTAAAAGTCCATTAGATTCTCACCAACCAAGGAGACATACTTCTAGTAAGAAAATGAAATACACATTCTTTTGAAAAGTTTGCTCAGCTTTCTGCCAGTAAGCTAACCAACAGATTACACTTCCCACAAAAAGTGCTTGCCCAGCATGTACAAGGCTCTGGGTACCACTGACAGCACGGAGTGGAAGGACAATCTATAGTGTTTTTCTAAAATGAAATGTTAAAAAGAGAAAAAAAAAATCAGTACCAAATGACCAAAATGTTTTATTTGACTAAATTCAGATTCATGCATAAGCATGACAGTCTCTCTCTTTCTCACTTTTCAGACTTTGGCAATTAAAAAAAAAACAAAACCAACCAACCAACCAACCAACCAAGCAGCCTTGTACAGAACAGTGAGGACGCCAAGGACGAGGAGTCTACAGCTTTACTGTAGGATATATATACACACACATATGTACATATGTATATATTTCTGAAAGGCCTCTCCTCTGTTGGCCATGTCAACTCTCAGGTCACAGTCAGAAACATATGACTTCAGAATCACTTCTTCACTTCTCCAAGGTCTTCAATGCTGTCATCATCTACCTATAAGACACAGGTAAGAGCTCCATGAATTGTGGCATAAATTAAGAAAGAAAGTAAGAAAGAAAGTGACTTGCTTTATAACATCATCTACCTATAAGACATAGGTAAGAGCTCCATGAATTGTGGTATAAATTAAGAAAGAAAGAAAGTGACTTGCTTTATAAACCTGCATCTATTGGTACATGCGTCCTATGCACTTACCTCTGGCCACTTTTCCTGAATGACATCGATTATGTCATCTGTGAAGTCTCCCTGAATGATGATCTCATCCTCCCCTGTTACTGAGGCACCACAGGAGAATTTTTGAGCAAAAAATCTTTGTGCTTCTTTGAGATCAATTTCTGTTTTGGTTGGTTTGTTTTAAAAAAGAAAGGGTGAGAGCATAATTGGAATCGTAAAACAAAAGTATTTCTTCATTTTGAAATTTCATCTACATTTTAAAACAATTTAACACATAGTATTAATGATCCCCTCCTGCCCCAGGAGGGGCATACCACAGGCAGAGTTCTCAACATGTATTTTCTTTTTTTTTCCTAAACATTTATCTATCTATCTATCTATCTATCTATCTATCTATTTATTTATCTATTTATTTATTTATTAAAGTACACTGTAGCTGTCTTCAGACACACCAGAAGGGGGGCATCATATCCCATTACAGATGGCTAAGCCACCATGTGGGTGCTGGGAATTGAACTCAGGACATCTGGAACTGCTGAGCCTTCTCTCCAGCCCTTTAACATGTATTTTCAAGGTCATATACTCTCAGTACATAAGAGTGTCCTCCACACTATTCCACCACACAGTAAGACCAAAATGGCTGGGTATGGTAACTCACACCTTTAATCCCAACACTCAGAAGGCAGAGGCAGAAGGATCTCTGGGTTATAGGCAAGCCTGATCTACAAAGTGAGTTCAGGATATCCAATGACACCTAGAAAGACCATATTTAAAAAAACAAAAACAAACAAAAAAAAACATCCAGGAGCACATGACTTTCAAGCATCACCATTCATCATGCTTAATTAAACTCTTCACAGCAGAAAAACTGATAACAGAGAACCAAACCTTTATATTTAAGTCCAGATGCCTTGAACCCGCATTCCTCCCTTCCTGTTTTAGCTCCCCACGTGGCAGGATTATAGGTGTGTGCCATCTCAACAATTTAAATCTAGCATATGAAGGAAGGGCTTTGAACAAACCTTCACACCATTACCCACCTTCCCTCACCTCTACTGTCAAATCCTAGAGATGGACTAGTTTTCAAACCTCTCAAAAAAAGACTGGTAGAGAAACAGGAGCAGTCCTGGGCAATATTAAGTTCTACCTACCATTCCACACTCTGTACAAATATCCAAGCAATAATCCCTTGAGAGCTGGGCACTGGTACATACCTGCAACCCTAGATACTTAAGAAGCTAAGAAGTAGTTTGAGGTCAGCCAAGGCAACATAGCAAGATAGCATCTCAAAAACAAAACCAAGCAAAAATACCAAAGGGGGAGGGGGAAGGTGCTAGTGTTTTCTACAGAAGATTTTAAATGTTAATTCTAAAATTAGCTAGAAATGCAAGATCCAGGCCCAGAGATTAGATAGGTAAGAAGAGTCCTTGCCTAGGACTCTTTTGGGAGGCCCTCACTTCAATATCCAGCAGTGGCCTACATAAGCTAGGCAGGGTGGTACTCTCCTAGAAAACAGGACTTGGGGTGGAAGCAGGAGGATCAGAAGTTCAAGGACATCCTTCATTACTCGCAGAGCCAGCCTGAGGCATTAGCGTTTCACTCAGTCCTTTTTTTTTCTTTTCTTTTCTTTTCTTTTGGCTTTTCGAGACAGGGTTTCTCTTATAAAGCCCTGACTGTCCTGGAACTCACTCTGTAGACCAGGCTGGCCTCGAACTCAGAAATCTGCCTGCCTCTGCCTCCCAAGTGCTGGGATTTTGTTGTTTGTTTTTGAGGCAAGGTTTCACTATGAAGCCCTGGCTGCTCTAGAACTCCTTATATAGACCAGATTGGCATATGCCTGCCTCTGCCTCCTGAGTGCTGGAATTAAAGGGGTATACCATCTTACCTGGCAACCCTACCTTAAAAGTACAACAGGACCTTACAGCAACAACAACAGAAAACAAAACTAAACGTGCTGAACATGGCATGTGCTTTTAATCCCCAACACCTAAAAAATAAGGTGGGTGGACTGCCTGAATTAAACAGCAAGCTACAGGCTAGCCTGGGCTACAAAGCAAGATCTTATCTAAAAAAACTTTTTAGAACAAGGGCCAGAAAGACAGATTGCTCAGTGGTTAAGAGCACTGGCTGCTTCTCTTCTGTAGAAGCTCTGGGTCCAATTCCAAGCACCCACATGGTGGCCCCCAACTGTCTATAACTCTAGTTCCAGAGAACCTGACACCCTGTCACACCAGGCAGACACATGGTACACAGGCATGCATGTAGGTGAAACACCCATACATATAAAATAAAATAAACAAAAATGGAGAGAAATGCAACACCTCCTTTAGCATCCCTCTGGCTCTAGAGCTGTCTGGAAGCTGGGGATGCAGCTTCTCTAAAATCACAAAGACAAGCATGCAGCAGAACTGTGGTGTTTCAGGGTACAGACAGACGCCAGCTTAGACATCTAAGCTGCTATATGCTGAGGCTGAAAACAAAGACACAAACTCAACTCACCAAACGTTGCAAGGCCACACACTCTCGTCACATATTTCTTCTTTGCTCTGGGAATTTTGGCTATCGTGACCTTCTGTGGTACTGTCTTCTTCTTCTGTTTTATCTGACCTCTTCCACCTTCATTAAGAAAGAACACATTCAATTCCTCCTTCACCATTATAAAACATTACACAATACTGAGTCTTCTGCTTTGTTTTAAGTTCTTTTCTAATACAAAATTACCCAAGCTACTTATCCAATAAACATTTACCAAGTGGTACCTACTATGTGCAGGGCACTGCACTAAGGACACAGGGTGCAAAGATAAACAGGACAGTTCCCATCCCCCAGACTCAGTCTATTAAGATGACAGGTGGTGGGGGTGTTTACCAGACATGGTGGTGCAGGCCTGTAGTAGCACCAGCACCGAGTTCAAGTCCGGCCTAGCTTACTTAGTAAGACCATGTCTTATGGGCCTGTGGATTTTTTAGCAAGTAAAGGTGCTTGCGGCCAAGCCTGATGACCTGAGTTCAAACCCCAGAACCCATGTGATATAAGGAAAGAACTGGTTCTTGCAAACTGTCCTGACACCCACACATGTATATCACCTTCTACATACAATAAATAGATACAGTTTTGTTTTTTTTTCAAGATAGGGTTTCTCTGTATAGCCCAGGCTGTCCTGGAACTCAGAAATCCACCTGCTTCTGTCTCCTGAGTGCTGGGATTAAAAGTATGAGCCCGATACCACCCAACACAATAAATAAGTTAAAAACAACAACAACAAACAGGAAATGTTTCTTCAAGTGACTTCTAAGGTGAATGTTAAAGAAGAAAGTACTCAGGTATAAGACACACATATATTCAGTCCAAGAGAAAGACAAAGAGTGTACATCTAGGAAGCACACTGTCTTACTGGAGAATGCTTATGGATATGTAGCACAGGACGTCAGAAGTCATAAGGAACTAGAGCCAAGCTCAGGTGTGACTACATTGGGCAAAGCATAGCCATTGAAGAGAGAAAGAATGAAAGACTGATAGTTGTGGGGATCATGTTGGCTGTAGTGTGAAGGGGGGTCTATGAGAGTAAGGTGAAAAGAGAGGCAAATACAGTTTTTGCATTCTCTCCAGCAGAAACTCATCAAAATAGAAACCCAATATGGCATCCGTAGAGCAGGAGACCCAGAAAGGGCAGGTTTTAGGACTATTACGGAGAACCGTAGTAGCTGCTAGTCACAGAATAAAGGGCAGGTCTTAGGACTACTACAGAGAACCGAGCCCAGCACAGCTCTTGGGTTTCCAGATTAGATGATAATTGTGCTACCTCTGCCAAAAAGGGGAAAATAAAAGATCAATTCAGGACCAGTCAGTTTAACTTTGGAAGTGCTTCATGTATCTGCGGAGACCATGCACATTTCCAGCTTGACATGGGCCAGGTGCAGAGATACAGATTTAGGAATCACAAAATATATGCTGTAGCAGAAGTTAGAGATATGACAAACACATCCTGAGAGAATGAACAGAATGAGGGCCTGGGAAGTAATTTTTAAGGGACACCTGGAAGAAAAGAGGTTTACATAGACAGACAAACCAGAGAAATTCACACTTCAGAAAGGTTCATGTGTTCTTCCTACTTAGTCTCTATGTAGCTGAGCTGGCCTTGAATTCCCAGCAGTGCTCTGGCCTTAATCTCTCCAATACTAACATTTAGAGCATGACCTGCCATGCCTGGTTCCCATCAACAAGATGTGCTCCCCTCAGCTCACAGCCCTTGTTGCTCCACCTACCTTCTATAAAGGGAAGGAGCATTTGCATAAATCAGAACTGGGTGTAGGCCTTACCTCTTTTCTGTTTTTTCTTTTCCTCCTCTTCCCCTACTGGTCCTTGGCCTTCAGTAATTCCAGTTTCTTGTTTGGGTGAATTTTCTGGATAGAATAATAAAATGGAAGAGCATGAGTATCATTTCATAGTATTTTTTTTTTTTTTTTTTTTTTTTGGTATTTCGAGACAGGGTTTTCGAGACACACACCCTGAACTCACTCTGTAGACCAGACTGGCCTCGAATTCAGATATCTGCCTGTCTCTGCCTCCCAAGTGCTGGCATTAAAAGTGTGCGCTGCCACCACCTGGCCCATAGTGTACATCTTATGGTAGACAACGGTGGCAGAAAAATCATCAGTCTCAAATTGATACAGAGCCTGCCAAGGATTCCTTAGATTGTTCACTTCCTCTAATAAGGGCAAAACTGCCCCAGCTATTTTTCCAACCACATTCTCAGCAGGAATTACAGCACCACTAACAGCCTCACATTTTATGTTACAAATGCTGATGCACTCATATGGCAAGCTCCAAAGATACACACCATCACCAAATGAGTATCCTATGCCCTAGATCATTGCCACTGGTAAAGTTTTACTGTGGCACGTTATATCGACTCCCGACTGAGGCACTGGGACTGCTGCCCACATCCTCCTCCCTGAGTGCCCTAAGAACAGTTAGGGTGACCTCTGAGAGGAGGGAAGGAGAAATTAGGACTTAGGCAGACTCTGTGGTAAGCATACAGAAGGGGAGAGAGCCATGGGCTGGGTAATAAAAGCGGCAAATTTCCAAGATGGCCAGTGTCTTAGTCAGGGTTTCTATTCCTGCACAAACATCATGACCAAGAAGCAAGTTGCGGGGGAAAGGGTTTATTCAGCTTACTTCCACATTGCTGTTTATCACCAGAGGAAGTCAGGACTGGAACTCAAGCAGGTCAGGAAGCAGGAGCTGATGCAGAGGCCATGGAGAGATGTTCCTTGCTGGCTTGCTTCCCCTGGCTTGCTCTACCTGCTCTCTTATAGAACCCTTCCAGCCCAGGGATGGCACCACCCACAAGGGGCCCTACCCCCTTGAACACTAATTGAGAAAATGCCCCACAGCTGGATCTCATGGAGGCACTTCCCCAACTGAAGCTCCCTTCTCTGTGATAACTCCAGCCTGTGTCAAGTTGACACACAAAACCAGCCAGTACAGCCAGCTTCCTCCTTGACCTCCAGATGTGAGACAAAAGCCCAGCAACTTAAAACAAAAGCTTTGTAGGCTTTGTCTCCTACTAGCAGCTGGTGCTGCTGGACTGGCTCAACAAGTTCAAGGCCTGCTCAGGACATGCCTCACAATAGTTCTGGGCCAGCCAACCATCTTGCTTTTTTCAAACTGACCAACCCAAAATTAGGCGAGTGAACAGTCCCTGCTCTGCATTGCTGAGGTCATTTTTTTTTCTGTGTGTCTAATGTATTTATGGTTTCCTCCCATCTCCCTCCAAAAAACTCTTCTTCAACTGCCAGAAGGAAAAAAAATAACAAACACACACACATACAAATACAAAGTTCAAGGACATCCTCAGCTGCATAGCAAGTTTGAGGCCAGCCTGGTCTACCTGAGATCTATCTTGAAACAAAACAAAACAGGACTGTTGAGATGGCTCAATGGATAAAGCATTTGCTTCAAAGCTTAACAAGGTGAGTTTGTTCTCTGGAACTTGCATGGTGGACAGCACAGCTCCCACAAATTGTCCTCTGACCTACACACACAGACACACACTCAGACACAACACTAAACGGTTTTTAAAATTCATTTCTGGCCGGGCAGTGGTGGTGCACACTTTTAGTCCCAGCACTTGGGAGGCAGAGGCAGGCGGATTTCTGAGTTCGAGACTAGCCTGGTCTACAGAGTGAGTTCCAGGACAGCCAGGGCAACACGGAGAAACCCTGTCTTGGAAAACTAAAAAAAAAAAAAAAAAAAAAAAAAATCATTTCTGAACAACCTCGTAAGTAAAGCCATTGATTAAAGTATCTAAAAGACAAATGGCTCTACTATACTCTAACAAAATTGAACTTAAAGTACTACAGTAAGTGGTACCGTCTGCTTAATTATCCTCCAAAAGGCCCGGTGCTAAGACTTAGGCCCAAGAAGGTATTCCTGCTTTAGGGGTGGGGCATAGTAGAAGGGTTTCATCAAGTCAGAAGCACCACGGTCTAGAAAGAGACAGTTATTGGGGGCTTCAGCTAGAAGACAATGGGAGGCAGGCTCTTCCTTTCACTTCCCAGTCATGAATGACTCCTGCTGCCTTAGTACAAGTACAGAGCAACAGGGCCACAGCAAAGGACTGAGGTCTTTATGATGAACCATGGGCAAAATTAGCCTTTTCTCTTTATGAGTTCCAGGACGGACAGGGCTATGTAATAAGACCTTGTCTCAAAAATCTAAATATAAAACCCAAAACGCCCCACAGGCCTCTGCCTTAGCCACTCAGGTAGTCGGATTACCTGATGTATCACTATATCTAGCTCACAAGTTATGATTCCTTTTTAGCTACGTGGAAGAGAAGCACTCAGATCAAGAAAATTCCTTATGGGGCTACAGCAGTGACTTAGCAAGTGTGGGCACTTGCTGCTCTTGCAGAGGAGCTACATTTGACTACCAGCAGCTATATGGTGGCTCACAGTGACCTCTAACTCCAGCTACAGGGGATCCTACACCCTCTTTTGGCCTCTACAGGCACCAAGCATGCATGTTGTGTACAGACATACATGCAAGCAAAACATCTATGTACATAAAATGAAAATAAAATCTAAAAGTAATAATAAAAAGGGAAAACAGGGAAACATTCTTTTCTTTCTTCCTTTCTCTCTCTCTTTTTTAAACATTCATTCATTCATTCATTCATTCATTCATCTGAGACAGGGTTTTTCTGAATTGCCCTGGCTATTCTGGAACTCACTCTGTAGACCAGGGTGGTCTCGAACTCAGAAATCCACCTGCCTCTGCCTCTACCTCTGCCTCTGCCTCCCAAGTGTTGGGATTAAAGGCGTGTGCCACCACTGCCCAACTTTTTAAAAACATTTATAAAGTTCTGGCCAGCCAGAGTTATGGTTGAGATTGTCTCCAAAACAAAACAACCTGTATTGTTAAGATAGAAATGAAAATACAACATAAACAATATAAACAACTTGTTATTAACATGACAGCTGCAGTTAAGAACTGCAGGGATATAACAGCAAGGACTCAATCTAAATGTCAATGTTCATAAAAGAAAACTAGTCTTGCAGCCAGTTGGGAAGGAATTACATTTAGCCAGAAGCATGGCAGCATGTCCCTCTACCCCATGATTTGGGAGTGGGAGCAGGAGGATAAGGAGCTTGAGGCCAGTCTTGATATACAGTGACACATGGGCTATATAGACCCTGTCTCAAAAAGAAAAAGATGATCAATTCATTTATCATTAAAAGTATTTAAATTATAAAGCTCACTTGCTGCTCCACAAACAAAATAGCAGTCCATTCACAGTACACATCTTCCTCAGAGACATGCCAGTTAGACACCTAACTTCAGACCTACTGCTTCCCAGGATTTATCCTGTAAGCGTGCATCTCAACTTCCTGTGCAGCAGATGCACACTCACCGCCCTTCACAGCCTTGGAGTGGAAACATTTTAGTAAAGGAACATCTAAGCCACTTCCCCTTGCTTCTTTCCTTCTGCCCTATTCTCATCATCTTCAATTATTCCTCCTCCTCCTCACTGCCACAAGTCTGCTCCTGAATGGTGTGCAGGACAGAGCTCTAGCAGCCACTCTTGCAGCAAGGCCAGAATAAAGGTGACAGCAAGGTCACAGGCAGCTGAAGTCTGAGAAGCCTCTGGCGTCCCTGGAGTCCCTTATGTCATGTCGACCTGCTGACAGTCATCCTCCCTCACACTGGTGGCATTCTACTACTCCGTGTAAAATTGTTTTGACTTTACTCTCCAGACAAGACAGCATTCACAGAATGAGGCAATCCCACTTGTTTCATTGTCAGTTTAGAATCTAAACGCACTGCTCTTGTTAACATCTGGCCCTGGATGAGACACGCTTCTCCTGCATCCCTCTCCACGTCACCATCATGGTCTAGGCAGGCGATGCTCAGAGGCTAATTACAAGACCAGGCTCATGTGTTCTCTCCAAGAAGACTGACTAAGTAAGTGGCTATCACTCCAAAGACCTTTGCAAATTCAAGGGTCTTTGCTTCATGGAAATAATATGAAACCGAGCAGCAAACAGAGGGGCAACATGGGACGAACTGGAATGGAATAGGCCTGTTTCCAGACTAGACTTTTTCTTGTTCCTGCTACTACCTTTATTTTACCAAGTTTATGAGCGGAGTTAAGAGATCTGTTCTCCTGTCTGTGTCACCTCAGCACCACCAATCCCACTCTGAGATACCTGAACCTACCCCCTACATGCCCCTCTTTCTCACACTGCTTCTGTTCAAAGCAGTTCTCTGACTGGCTCTTACCGCCCTCTACCCACTGATGCCATTCTGTTCTTGTTGTTGTCACCATCACTGAATGAAACAAGGTGTCTGTCACTAAACCATTTGGTCTTCAACTCTCTCATTATCCAGACTGGCCATGAATCTCCACAGCTGTTGGGTGTGATCTCCTCACCTCAGTCACTTGAGATTACAGGCCTGTACCCTACGCCCAACTTTTCCAGGTATCTTTTTAGACTTATTTATGTGTGCATGTTTAGATAAGAGGACAACTGTATGGAGTTGGTTCTCTCCTTCCACCTCTAATGTGAATTCCAGGGAAAAACATAGGTCCCAAGTTTATGCAGTAAGCACCTTTACCCTCCCCCCGCCCCCAGGCCATCTTGCTAGGCTGAAACAATTCTCATTTCTCACTCCTGCTAACCACTGCCTGTATACTACTTTGTTTGTTTCTCCTTCAAGAATTCATCTCCAGTCGGGTGGTGGTGGCGCATGACTTTAATCCCAGCACTTGGGAGGCAGAGGAAGGCGGATTTCTGAGTTCAAGGCTAGCCTGGTCTACAGAGTGAGTTCTAGGACAGCCAGAGCTATACAGAGAAACACTGTCTTGAAAAAAAAAACAAAACAGTGCTCGCATCGGCAGCACTTATACTAAAATTGGAACGCTACAGAGATTAGCATGGCCCCTGTGCAAGGATGACATGCAAATTTGTGAAGCATTCCATATTTTTTTAGAAAAAAAAGAAAGCAAAACAAACAAAAAAAAGAATTCATTCCCACTAATTTGTCCTCAGACCCTCAAACAGTATACAGCATATAAATGCTCTTAATAAATCTAAATATATCTAATTGTGGTGGTATATGCTAAGGCTATATAGTGAGATCCTGTTTCAAAAAAACAAATAAGAATGTGAATTTGCCCCTAAGTCATTCACTCTTATATCAGTTGATACAAAAGATCTTATTTCACAATTTAAATATCTTTAAAGTTAACTGAGATTGGTGACATTTCACAATAACTTGTAAGAGGACTTTCATATCTTCTTGTTAGGACTAGGAATTAAAGCAGGGCCCTATACATACTAAGTAGGCACCCTACTTCAAAGCTACATCTAAGTCTTTTTTTCTTTAAAAGATGGGGTTTCTTAAATTACCCAGCTGGCCTTGACATCACTGTCCAACCACAGCCTGCCATATAACTGGGGCAGTTAGGCCTTCGCCACTAGGTCCAGCTAAATTTTCTTTTTTGTTTTTAAGAACTATGTATATGAGTTCACTGTAGCTGTCTTCAGACACACCAGAAGAGGGCATCAGGATTCCATTACAGATGGTTGTGAGCCACCCTATGGTTGCTGGGAATTGAACTCAGTGCTCTTAAACTACTGAGCCATCTCTTCAGCCCCCCTCAGCTAAACTTTCTTATGTTTAAAAATGCCCACATGTGGGCGCTCTGACACTCTCAGGATCAGAGGTGAGGAGGACTCAACATCTGTCCCAACACCAGGAGTAACTGGGACCAGCGGGACCAGGAACACAGGAACTCTGCCAGCAGAGTGGCTCTGGTTCCTTCCCTTCTCTCTGAGCTGGTGTCCTGAGCAGACCTTGGGCCCAGGCTCCACAGCCAGTCCCACAACACCCAGAGCTGCTGCACTCCCAGGTGCTCTAACAAGCCCAGGATCACAGGATCCCAGAGACAGCTTGACCCTGAGGAGCTCTGATACAACCAGGATCACAGGAAGGACAGGCTCTAGTCAGATTTAGCAAGGGCAGGTAGCACTAGAGATAACCAGATAGC
>JADRCD010224379.1:15000-19064 GCA_019843815.1 Montemys delectorum | reverse complement strand
GAGCCCACAGTTAAGAGACTTTGAATCTTAAAAGATATTAGACATTTTAAATTGATTAAACTTTTAATATGTAAAGACTGTGAGACTTTAAATCTTGGAGATAAATAAAAACATAAGGGTTGAGGCTTAATACTGATGTGTTTGTGTGTCAAGTTGACAAGAGGTCAATTATACTGGCTAGTTTTGTGTGTCAACTTGACACAGGCTGCAGTTATCACAGAGAAGGGAGTTTCAGTTGGGGAAGTGCCTCCATGAGATCCAGCTGTGGGGCATTTTCTCAATTAGTGACCAAGGGGGTAGGGCCCCTTGTGGGTGGTGCCATCTCTGGGCTGGAAGTCTTGAGTTCTATAAAAGAGCAGGCTGAGCAAGCCAGGAAAAAGCAAGCCGGTAAGGAACATCCCTCCATGGCCTCTGTATCAGCCCCTGCTTCCTGACCTGCTTGAGTTCCAGTCCTGACTTCCTTGTGATAAACAGCAATGTAGAAGTAAGCTCAATAAACCCTTTCCTCCCTAACTTGCTTCATAGTCATGATGTTTGTGCAAGAATAGAAACCCTGACTAAGACACCTATGTATATTTAAGTTTTGTTTATTTGTGTGCATATATGTGATGTGTATGAGGGCACATGTGAGCCACAGTGTAGAAATCAGAGGATAACTTGCAAGAGTCAGTAACCTTCCTTTACCCTCTGGGTCCCAGGGGTCAATGTTGGTTTTCATTCTTTGTGGCAAGCACTTTTATCTATTATGCCATCTCACCAACCAGTTTAGTTTTTCTTTGAGATGGCATCTTACACTGTAGCCTTGGCTGCTCAGGAACTCACTGTATAGTCCAAGCTGGCATGGAACTCTGTGATCTGCCTTCCTCCATGTCCTAAGTGCTGGGATTACAGGTGTATGTCACTCTAACCAGCTGCTACCACGTGTGTCTATTCATGTGTGTGAATATAGGCACAGTGCTACAGAGCGTGTGGAGGTTGGAGGAGTGCTCCAGTTAGAACAAGTGTCTATCTTTACCTTCTGCCCTGTTTGAGACCAAGGTCTTATGTTCATTGCCTCATAAACAAGGCTAGCTGGCCCAGGAGTTCCTGTTCTCATTGTAGGCACACTGGGACCATAGATGCACACAACCAGACCCAGCTTTACAACACTTAGGAGGTGGAAGCAGAAAGACCAGTGACTGCAGGCCAGTGTTGGCCACAAAGTGAATTAGAGGCTACCTTGGGCTCTGTAGTGAGTCAGTCTGGGCTTTAGGACAGGACCCTGCCTCAGCAGACCAAGAAAAAAGTTTAACTTTTTGTTGCTGTTTGTTGGTTTTGAGACAAGGCCTCATTTTTTTTTTAATTATTTATTTTTTATTTTATGTGCATTGGTGTTCTGCCTACATGTGTGTCTGTGTGAGAGTTACAGACAATTGTGAACCGCTGAGCCATCAGGCTGATGGCAGTATGTCTACTTCAACCTCAGGTGTGTTCTAGTTATAGTCATGAATTATTGTGTCTGGCTTTTTTCCATTTGAGTGCTATTTTCCGTGTCTTCACACCACCAGGAATCATTATTAAAAAGAAATCTTTGATAATACACATTCAAAGCAGAACACCTACTCTAGTCAACATAAGGCTGAATTTTCATCCTCTAGAAATGTACATTTCTATTTCATCCATTATAATGTATTATAATGATGGCTCTTCCCCGCTCTCTTTTTGACAGCTCAACAAAACAAGTTAAAAGAAGTCTAAGTCCACAAAGATAAACATCAGCTAGAGTGAGACTTGCCAGGCTCAGGTTTAGGCCTGAACCCCAGCATTCAGACCTTGAAGCAGAGGTTTAAAGGTCAAGGTCTGTTGGGATACAGACTGACAAAGGTCAGCTGATCAACTTAGTGAGACTCTGTCTCCAAACAAACAAATAAATACATACATACATACATACATACATATTTTAAAGATTTATTTGTAAATTATATATATTTTTACAGGGGTTGTGAACTGCCTGATATGGGTGCTGGGAACTGAACCCAGGTCCTTTGCAAGAATAACAAGTGTTCTAAACCACTGCGCCATTTCTCTAGCCCTAAAATAATGTTTTATATGTTTTTAAAGGATTGGAAATATAACTCAGGGACAGAGATCTTGCCTCATATCCAGACTTAGTCTCAGTACCACAAAAACAAACAACCCAGAGACAGACAGAAGGGGAAGAGTAGGAATCCCGTCCCCTCAGGCCCTCCAAACACCCTTGCTTTTTTGTTTGTTTGTTTGTTTGTTTTTTTGTTTTTGTTTTTTTGAGACAGGGTTTCTCTGTATAGCCCTGGCTGTCCTGGAACTCACTCCGTAGACCAGGCTAGCCTCAAACTCAGAAATCCGCCTGCCTCTGCCTCCCAAATGCTGGGATTAAAGGTGTGCGCCACTACCACCCAGCCACCCTTGCTTTTTAATGTCAAACAAATAAACAGAAGTACTGATTGCTCTTCCAGGAAACCTAGGTTCCATTCCCAGCCCTAACATGGTACCTAATAATCATCTGAAACTCCAGTTCCAGGGGATCAGACACCCACTTCTGACCTCCCTCAGAGTCAGCCATACAGACATACATGTAGGCAAAATACCAATACATATAAAATAAAAGTGAATCTCAAAAGAAAATCCTTTTAGACAGATAACTTGATTTCTTTGGCTTAAAAGACGTGTGTGTGTGTGTGTGTGTGTGTGTGTGTGTGTGTGTGTGTGTATCTTTTTACCCAGGAAAGCCAGAAAGTGTCAGATCTCTGACAGCTGTGGGCCACTATGAGGGCGCTGGGAACTGAACCTGAGTCCCCTACAAAAGTAGCCAGTCCTCTTAACTTGAGCCGTCTTTCCTGCCCCAAAACCCTTTTTCTTGAAGTACCACTTAACAGAATATCTGAATCTGAGTATGTTAGCACACACCTTTGATCCTAGCACTGAGGCAGAAGCAGAGGGATCGCCATGTGTTCAAGGCCAGTCTGGATCAATCCCATTACTAGGACTGCAATCACTTGCACCCCTGGCTTTTTCTTTTAAGGGTGGTCCTGGGTTCTGAAATCAGGCCCCTTTGCTTGTGCAGTAAGCACTTTATGGACTGATTCAGCTTGTCATCCCCAAGAAACCTATTCTTATTCTTGTTTTGAGATATTCTTAGACAGAGTCCACCAGTCTACAGGCAGAACAGGCTACATATTTAACAATGGCACTATGGCGTCTGGACTGCTTACTGCTTTCTTTTCTGTTCAGTATTCCTGTCAATCATTTCCACCTGTTGTTTCATAGCTAGTAAGTCCTGGAGCCAAAGAGGAAATTGAGGGGTGAGGTCACTCCGATGAGATGCTCTGATACATCTGCCATATTGTTTTGCTTTGTCTGTTTGCTCTGCTGGTTCCCTCAGTCCATTGTTAACCCTCTAAGAGGTCACACTGTATGTATCTGATGTCTTTGGGATCTGGTATACCTGGCCCCGCCACACATTTATAAATGAATGAATAGAGATTGGTAGTATTGTAGTACCTTTTGTATATACTACAAGTGGCTTGATACCCATTACCAACAACAAGCAATGTCCACCTAAACTGTTGTAGTTTTCCTAAGAATCTGAGAGTTCCTGGATGTGATCTCTGACAAACTTAAAGATGATCATCAGAGTCCCTTGAAAGAAAAATTTCTGTAGATTCCCAAAGGGATGCATACTATACAATAAGTAGGGATCACTTCAAAGCAGGAAAGTGTTTCACCAATATGGAGGAGTCTCATTAGTGTATTTTTGCACATTCATGCATAGTAGTTGCTTTTATGTCACAGGATTAAATAACTGACTTGAATAATTAGCCATAAGAGAAGAAGGAGTTCAGAGTTTTAGGAGCTCACTCAGTCCATGGTCACTTGGCCCTTTGCATTTGGGCAGAACCTGGTGATGGTAGTAGTGTGTGGCAGAAGCTAGCTATTCCCAGCACACAGAAGCTGAGGGGAATACAGGAAATGGCCAGGGCAAGCCACAGCCTCAAAGGTCATGCTCTCACTGACCTACTTCCAACTAGCCCTTCCCCCTACCTTCC
>JADRCD010224379.1:0-10000 GCA_019843815.1 Montemys delectorum | reverse complement strand
TCTAACCTTGAAGTTAAATTGGACGTATAGATGTTGACGTTAACAAAAGGACCTGCTGAAATGAAAGCTGGTTAAAGTATAGGTAGGACACATCTGAATGACTAGATGAGTTTTGTTGTTGCTTTTGAGACTGGGTCTCATTATGTAGTCTTGGCTAGCCTAGAACTTGTTGTGTAGACCATGCTGACCTTGAGCTAAAGATTCTCCCACCTGTCTCCAAATGCTCAGATTAAACCTTTGTGCCACCATGTCTGACCAAAACCAACTTAAAAAACGAAACAAAGTATAAGTCCAGAAAGGCCTCATTCTCCTGTGTCCTACTCATTCTGAAGCAACCATTTATGTTAGTATCGCCGGCCTTTTAATTTTATTTTATGTAGTCTCCTACAGTGTAGGCTGGGCCCAACCTCACTAAAGACTGACTTAAATTTCTGATCCTCCCGCCTCTACCATAATGCTTGGATTGCAACTATGTTCTACTATGGCCTGTTTGTTTATTTATGATGTCTGGATCAAAGCCAGAGCCTCACAGCAACTAGGCAAGCCTTCTACCACTGGGCTACCCTACCCCACAGCAAACAACACCATCACCACCACCAAAATCCACGGGCGATAACTAACAGCCCTTATTAACACAGTCTCCACTTCGCTTACATAGTCACTTTTCTAGTAAGAGCTAAACAAGACTGTATATTTCTATATTTCTCTTTAACAGAGACGTTTCACTGTAGCCCAGGTTGTCCTTGAACTCAGCACTCTTCTGCCTTCCCTTCCCTGGTGTTGGGATTTCAGACTTGGGCAGGAGTCAGCCATGCACTCTGCTCTCTTCTTGAGCATGAAGACTCTCTTCCTCCATCTCTCACAACTTCTCACAAGTTTTTTGTTGTTGTTGTTGTTTTTGTTTTTTGTTTGTTTGGTTTTTCGAGACAGGATTTCTCTGTGTAGCCCTGGCTGTCCTGGAACTCACTCTGTAGACCAGGCTGGACTTGAATCCAGAAATCCTCCTGCCTCTGCCTCCCAAGTGCTGGGATTAAAGGTGTCACCACACTGCCCAGCTTGGCACAGAATTTTTAAGAAGCTTTTACTATCTTTTCCTTTTTTGCCCTTTCTTTCCTGGGATTCCTAATTAGTGACATGTTGAACTTCCAGGATTGTTCTAAAATCAAGATCCCCTTTGCCTTGTGTCTCCCTCTCCATTGTCCTTTCCTGTGTGTGTGTGTGTTTCCAGTGAGAGCTGTTTGAGGCATTTGGATATATCAGATGTTTTGGCCTTTGCACTCTGGTAGGAGAACATAGCAGGTACCTGCTAAGAAGCATGAGCTAAGAGCATGGAGTTAATGTGGCTCCAAACAAGGCTTCCTCAACAAAGTGACATTTAATGTAGAATCTGATTAATCAGAACCAGAGGGCAGGGCAATCAGAGGGCAGTGGCAAGTTAGACTCAAGGTAGTCGAATTGCATCCTGTTAAACCTGGAGGTTGTGCAGCCTCAGAAAAACCTTTTGCCTTCTGGAGGGATACAGATACTACCAGATGGCTTAGTAAAGTGCTTGCTTTCCAACTCTGAGGACCTGGGTTCAAATATTCAGAAGTCATGTAAAAAGCCAGGGGTGGTGGCATGTGTCCTACTAGCCACAGTGAGAAGATTGATCCTTGCACAGTCCAGGGCTAACATGGCCTGTGTTCAAGCAGATATCCTGAAGGTGTCCTTGTGACTCTTGTGGGGTTGACTGCGCTGCTTCCTGACTTTGAGGTCCATACACTGTACACTAGGAGGCTTTCTGGTTATGTCTGTATGCTAGTCTGACAGATAGTTTTCTTGCCTTTTTTCCCTGTTCTATAGATTACCATTTTTTACATAAGCAGTTATTATAATTGAAAATATAATGGCAAGAAGCTCTCCTTGCAGTTGTAAATCTCAGTATGTTTCTCTGTTGTCTAGAAAAAGCATAGTCTTTGTAGCTTTGTGGCATAAAGAGCAAGTAAGCTGTAATCTGTAGCCTGCCTTTGATTGGGCACAGGCTGTACAAGTAAACTGTAATCTGTAGCCTGCCTTTGATAGGGCACAGGCTGTACAAGGTACACTTTTTCTTTTTTTTTAAATAAGCATGCACAACTATGTGTAGTCTAGTACACCATTAATGACAGCACTATCAGGCTGATCTCTGAATTTAAGGCTAACCTGGTCTCCACGGTGAATTCAAGGACAGCCAGAGCTAATGAGACTCTCTCAAAACAAACAAAGAAAAAAAAATCTTGCAGTTTACAGCAGCTCTATGCATCAAGAAAGTGAATAGTGATAGCCAAAATCTATTCATGTATACATTCCCATTAAGAGATAATCGTGGCCAGCTGTGGTGGCGCATGCCTATAATCACAACATTTGGGACCCTGAGGCAGGAGGGTTGCCACAAGTTTCAGGCCAGTCAGGGCTACAGAGTGAGACCCAGTCTAAAAACATTAGGAGAAACACCACCACCACCCCCAACACGCATACACACCCAGACAAATGACAGACAGACAGACAGACAGACAGACAGACAGACAGACAGACAGACAGACAGTCCTCAAGTACCAACCAAACAAAAAAGGAATACTAGTGTATTGCTAACTGAACAGATGGCCCAGTTGGCCCATGTAAGTGGAGGGAAGAGTCCTGCTTTGTGGGGACTGGGGAGCTATGTATACAGACATATAGACTGTCAGCTGCATATGATAAACATCCAACAAGCCGGGCAGTGGTGGCGCACGCCTTTAATCCCAGCACTTGGGAGGCAGAGACAGGCAGATTTCTGAGTACAAGGCTAACCTGGTCTACAGAGTGAGTTCCAGGACATCCAGGGCTATACAGAGAAACCCTGTCTCAAAAAACAAAGCAAAACAAACAAACAAAACATCCAACAAATGTTTTTGTTCATGGGTTTTCTTATGCTACTAGGTGTCTCATAATCCATACAAAATATTACTCAGAAACAGATCTTCTCCTTAAGACTCTAGCAAAGGGAGTAATACTCACCTGGAAATAAAGGCAGCTCAGAGAAGCAAAGGCTAAAGTAGCGCTGAGGATGCTGAGAGGTCAGGGTTAGGGCAGTCACCATCACTCTGTAGACCAGGAAGGCCTGTGTGAGCCCCTCAGTTCTGCACCTGCTTTCCTCCCCTCATCCCTGTATCGCCTTGATACTGCAGTGTGTGGAGAGGCCCCTCAGAGGTAATGGCATGAGGTGTGAGATCTCCTGCCTGGCCCTGGAGATCCCTGAGACATAGCACAGCCCTTGATGCTTCCTTCCTGGGCTTTTGAGAAGCTCATCTCCACGCCATGCTTGTCCTACGTGAGAAGTCATAAGAACTCCTGTCTGACCATTTGGTCAACATTTGGATTATATGAAATGACATGTGTATAGGGCCTGGCTATGTGTGATCCCAGTTTACATTCGTCTCTACTGTTGTCAGCTGTGAGACAGCATGAGTGTGCCTTGCCTGTAGGTTGGTGGTGTTAGCACTCTCTCTTCATGCATTCTGCCACAGATCTACAAGGCAAGTGTAGGGCAATGTGCTGAAGAAACTGATGTTTTGTGAATGAATGAACTATTTTTGTTTCAAGCCAGAGGGTAGTTGTCAGTAAAGTGAACTCTCTTACAAATGCAACTGTATTTCCTGATGCCCCTTGTGCTTGTGGGATAAAGACACAGCTAAACAATGGGTCAGTCTCCAGCCCCTCTAGGCAGAGTACTCTCCCGCCCCAAGAGCAGCTCTCAGAAGGCCTTTGTGCAGGACTCAGGCTGACCTCTGGAGAAGTCCAGTGCCTTTCTTCCAATTCCTCTTACTCTGCTTTGTTACCTTGTCATATCACTGTCTACTGAATCATCACCAGGGTGGAGAAAAAGGAAATAGTCAGAATTAGAAAATCATGTCCTTACTTTTAAGACATTGGGCTGTTTTGTTGTTTGGCTGGTTTTTGTTGTTGTTTTGGCAAATATTTTTGTACTTACAGTATGTGTCAGTCACTTAATCCTCACAAGAACCTAGAAGGGTCTGGAGAGTTGCCTCTGTCAGTACAATGCCTGCCATGCCATCATGAGGACCCTAGCACCCACATGAGGTATGGCTGCATGCATCTGTTACCCCAGTGTTGGGCTGGAGATAAGAGGAGCCCTGGAGCTCCAGCCAGGCAGCCTAACCAACTCAGTGAGCTCCAGGTTCATTGAGAGACCTTACCTCAAAAAATAATGTGCATTGCTCAGTGGTCAGAGCACTTGCTGCTCTTACAGAGAACCTGAGTTAGGTTCTCAGCACCTTCATTGTGGCTCATAGCCAGCCATAAACTCCAGTTTTAGTGAATCCAAAGTCCTCATCTGACATATCCATGTAGGCACCGCTCACATACACATTGAGCACACATATGCTTGTAGGCAAGGCACTTGTATACATGAAATAAAATAAATCTAAAAAGAAATAAGGTGGAAAGTGATTGAGGAAGACATCCAGCATGTATCTCTGGTCTTCATATACCCGTGTGCATTTTTATACACACACCTACACAAACACTCACACACAAAGAACTTACTAGGGGAAGTTATGATCACATACTCCATTGGGTAGTCAAGGCACAGACGGATTGCCCTAGGTCATCCACAGTAGGAGGAAGGTGAGGCCCGCCAGACCTCACATCTCTCCCGTGCTCTCAAGCTGGTAGTTTTTATTCTATCACAGTTCACCAACTTCTCCAAAGGCTTCTCGTTGGCAAAAACCCTCCCAAGAAGAGCCTGTTTGCTTGGGTCCTGATAAACATCAGAGTTTTCTGAGAACTAATTAAAATTCCTGTTAAGTTACAAAGGGCCACAGCCTCCCCCATCTACCATAAAGAGCTGTGACCAGCAGAGTTCTAGCCCTAACTTCCCATCCCCATGGAAGTAGCCTGTACACAGGTCTGCTCTGTCCCTATGGGGAGAGGCAGTTAAAAACCACCTGATATTTTGGTCACAATGCCAGTAAGCCCACCCTTTGACCAGATAAGTGCTTCTGTTATCAGCCGGGTGGGATGTGTTATAAGAATAGCATTGGCACATGTTTGATGCTCATTCTGACTTAGGAATTAAGAGCCTCAGTTTCTAGTTCTGACCCTTTTGTTTTCAAGCTGTGTAACTTTTAGCTTATCACATAACATCGTTTCATTTTCTTATTGATGAAAGAGAGTAATAATGATTCTCCTAGAGGTGTTGTGAGAATCAAAATAGATGATGTGCCACAAGGAGAACCAGCATCTGTCCATGAGCTAGCATACTCGGTCTGTACTGACCGCTGTCTCTGTCCCCTTGTAAGTGTCACTCCTCATAATCCTGAAATGAAGCTACTAGCATCTCCTTTTAAGTTAGGAAAACTGAGATGGAGACTGGGGTCTGGGGAGTGGGGGGGGGGCGGTGTCATGTTGAACCAGATTCTGCCTCTGCCTCTTCACAGTAGTCATAGACCCTGCCTAGGTCTCCTTGCTTCTCACAGGCAAGAGCAAGTGGGTTGCCACATCCTCCTTGGTGGAGCACAATGCACATGCAATGTTCTTGTTATCTAGCCTAGCCATGGCTGCGTTTGTCCCAAAGGACGGTTAAATTCTCTTACTGTTTATCTGATCTAGTAGTTTTTGTTGTCTTGTTTCATGCCCTCTGGGACTCCTTCACTGAATTCTTTTGGGTTTTCTCACAGAGAAATGTTTTTAGTTCCACTATAAAGGGGACCGCAGGAGCCCATAAGGCCAGGCGTGTTGGGCCAGGGTTTCTTCCTGCTTAGGTATGTGGCTGTTAGCCTGGAGTAAAAAGCTCCAAGATGCATTTGATAACAAGCTCTGCACACAGTGGAATTTCAGTGCTTCCAGTGGAATTTCACACAGGAAAGACAACCATGTCACCATTTTACTGATGAAACCAAAGACCAGTGACCTGCTTGAGGCAGGGCCAAGACCTTGAAGCCAGTTCCAGGCAATAGATCAGTGCTGTGTCCCAGCCTTTCCTGTGTGTATTCATAAGAACAGAAGAACACATACGTACTGTGCCCAGCACACTCCTAGGAAGCTAGAAAAATGAAACACCTTGGAGGACTGGGCAGAGCGGAAGATATGGAGAGACACAGAGAGGGCTTCTGCCTAGCACATCATATCCCAAAGAAATGAATGGAAGCACAGCAGCATGCAGGCAGCCACAGGCCTCCAGTGACTAAGAAGCAGATTTATGTGGGGAGTCCTGGCCACTGACCGGCCACATAGGAAGCCTTTTGTCACTGAGGCTGCAGCATTGAAAATTGAAGGAAGGATGTTTGACAAATGTGACGGGCCTGAGATGCAGTTACAGCCCTTTGGCTCATTGTCCAAAGGAAATGGATCTCTCCTGTGGACAGAGAGGTGGGAACTGAGCAAGTGGGTTGAGTGGTTGACATCATCAGACCGGGAATTGGATTACAACAAATGGAGACTTACTTGGCCAGAGACTGGGAAACACCCACTAAAACCTCGAAGTGCTTTTCATTTAGGAGACACGGGGAGAGAGAAAGGGCAGGAGCGAGCTGGCTGCCTCTGCCTGCACTGCCCTTCTGAGTCCTGGCTTCCTGTTCTCCCTTCCCATCTGACCCAGGACCCCTGCCTTGGAGACTTGGCTCCTGTGAGTACAGCTGCACTGCCTTGCCTTCCCTCACCCTAGCCTGCTGCCCACAAAGGGTGTGTTTCTGTCTTCCCGTGCATGGACGAGTGCTTTCGACATTACAGTCTCCACGCTGGAGACTTTGTCCACATAGCTTCAGTAGTCTCTACAGCCTTCAGAGCACCCGCTTGCCCACATACAGGCTAAAAAGCCAAGTCTAGCCTTAGAAATTGCTGTCCATAAAATTTTAATAGTTTTCTGATTACAATGTTTTTTTTTAAATTCCGATTAAAAAAGTTTTGCAAATTCTAGAAAGACTTGTCTCACGTATATAATATTGGTTAATTAAACTCCTAATCTTCCTGCCTCTACCTCTCAAGTGCTGGTGATACATTAAATGCCAGTTTGCTTAGGTTGTGAAGTTGTCTCCCATATATTGTAGCAATTGTGTCGAGAACTCTAGGCTCTAAAGGAGTGGTGGTCAGCATGGCTTTGTGGTCTTTTCCTTGCTTCCTTTTAAAACTTTGTGTCTAGAAAGTGAACAGACATGTGAGACCTTAGGTTCCCCTCCTCCTCCTCCTCCTCCTCCTCCTCCTCCTCTTCTTCTTCTTCTTCTTCTTCTTCTTTTTTTTAATTCTTTCGCCACCACCGCCCGGCTTTTTTTGGTTTTTCGAGACAGGGTTCTCTGTGTAGCCCTGGCTGTCCTGGAACTCACTCTGTAGACCAGGCTGGCCTCGAACTCAGAAATTCACCTGCCTCTGCCTCCCAAGTGCTGGGATTAAAGGTGTATACCACCACTGCCTGGCTAGGCTTTCTTCTTATTGGAGCCTGTTTTCAGGACTTTCAACAAGAGGCCAACCACTCTGTGCAGGGGGTATTGGGGGCTTGTTCCCTCTAGGTCCCTTTGGTGAGTCTCAGCTGAGGTCCTCAAAGTTGGTTTAGAGTTGGTTTATGGCATGCTGTGGCCCATCTCCCCAATTAGGTTGAATATACTTAATATATTTTAAATTACATATTATATAGTTCATGTATATAAACTGTATAATTTGTGTATTGCCTGCATGTGTATGCTAGAAATCTGCCTGTACCTCTCATGCCTGGTCCTGCAGAGGCAGAAATGGGCACAGAATCCTCTGAAACTTGAGCTACTGGTAGGTTTGAGCCAAGCAGGTTAAATATATTTGAGAAGTTATAGCTAAGAGGTAAATATTCCACCCTTGGAAGGCAAAAAGCAGGGGTGGAATAGGTGGAGCCCAGGTGGAGCACTTGCCCCATATACATGGCCTTTCTGGTTTCTATCTCCAGCACCACAAAAAATAAATCCTCCATATAGTAAAGAGCCACCGAAGGAAAGTATGTGGCCTTGGGCAACACTTTATACACTCAGACCTGAGTTTTCTTATTTGTATTGAAATGAGAAAACAAAATCAGATGCGCTTATGTGTACTTCTTTTCTTTGAGGTTTTCCATTACAGCATTTGGACAAAGTGCCCTAGATTTTTAGTATTCCAAAATGGCTAAAAACTAGCCAGGTGGGAAAATCAAGAGGACACTAGGCAAGAGTCATGGCTCAGTGGATGAAGTGATTGCTTGTATAAAAGCACAAGGACCTGAATTCAGATCCTTAGTTTATATGAAAGTCAGGTGTAAATGGTAAGTGCATTTATAATGCCAGAATTGGGGGCATGGAGACAAACTGATCCCAAGAGCTCACCAACTAATAGCTTAACCCACTTAACTCCAGGTTTAATGAACAACTCTGCCTTAAAGAAGGTAGAGTGTGATAGAAGAGATTCTTGAGGCTGGCTTCTAGCCTACATACTCATGCACATAGAGATACAGGCAAGTGAATACAGGTGAATGTGCCTCCTACACATAAACATGCATACACCACACACACACACACACACACACACACACACACACACACAAAACAGGCAGTATTCAGTTGCTTGTGAATTTTTACAGTTTTCTACAGATTTGGTGTGCCCGGAAGAGGGAAAAAGTTGATGTCTACAAGTATGTGTGCTTAGGAGGGGCTTAATCAGCACCCTTTCAGTGGTCAGCCCTTTACCATAGTAGATTGTTACTGTGAATCCCCTGCCCATCTTTGCAGGAGGTAAATAGTTCCATATTTCTGAACTCCTTCCTTAAGTCGATTGAGCTCCATGTACAAATTATTAACTAACTTCAATTCCTGTGTCTCCATTAGCCTATCCCTGCGATCTGCAATCTGTAGAAAGTCTGGCACATAGGCAAAAGAGATAATTCTGCTTTCATTTAAATTTATTTTTACTAATGCAACTGTGTATGCGTGCCTGTATGACTCTGAGCCCCATGTACCCTTAGAGGCTAGAGGACGTTGATAGGATCCCCTGGAACAGGGTTAAAGGTGTTTGTATGAGCTACCTGATTTGGCACTGGAAATCCAACCTGGTCCTGTGGAAGAGGGGTGAGCACTCCTAACTGCCGAGCTGTTTCTTCAACCTCACCAATTCCACTTCAACTTAAAACCCACCACTCTAGTTTGTTGAGATGAGTGAAGGAGGGGGGGGACATCCCCGTACTTGCCTGTGTGCCCCTTCTTTTAACCTAGTGTCCTGGCCACTACCGCACAGAGAAAGGATGTCCATAGCTAGGATGGAAACAAAAGCAAAAGTCAACTGTTGTTAATCCTTTGTCTTTAAGGAGTCAGAGCCCCTAATCCTCAGGAGGATGTATTGTCTGGAAACGCTTTGAAGTTAGGGGGAGAATTCTCAAAGCCCCTTGCAGACTTCCCCAGTGGCTGTGCCATCTAAGGTGAACCTGTAGCTACCCTGTAGCAAGGACAGTGGGAGGCTTAGGTATTTTTTCTGTGCCTCACCCCAGCCTGGTCCCAAGCACTGGGGACTCTAGATAGAGGCCATCGCTCTTTCTAAGGTGGTAGTGAGGCCCTCTGAAAGGGTGGGGCTTGGGCTGCCTGGTCCCTGCATGGAAACTGGAGTGGAAAGGGATGGCAATGTCTTCTTCATATGCAAGGTGAGGGTGGCTTTAGTTCCTTGTTTGTGCTACCATAGTGCCATTACAAGGTTTTCTTGCTATGTGCCATCCTAGAGGTGAGTTTACAGCACCTTAGGAATACAGGGAGGCTGTGGAAGGCGCTTCTGTGCAGAGCTCTTATGTGGGTTTCCTGTAGTTCTCAAATGTGTGTTACTTGCAAAACTGGGCATCTCAGCTCTTCTAATCCCTTTTAATGTGAGAGATTTTCCTCCATCTTACACAGAAAGAGGTACAAAGATGGCGAGTGACTTGCCAGAGTTCTCCCATCTAGCAGGCCATGGAGGTAGAGTGCTGATTGAGGTTAGGGCCACTGCCGCCACCCTGGAGCGTGGCTCACTG
>JADRCD010224374.1:2673-13086 GCA_019843815.1 Montemys delectorum | reverse complement strand
ATTTTTTTTTCAGTAGAGATTCCCAGATGACTCTAGCTTGTATCAAATTGACAAAAACTAACCAGGCCAGCCTAGAAAAATATAGAAGGCTCTTCCTTATCTAGTGAGACTATAGAACTGAAAAGATTATATTCTTATAAAGAGAGAAGGCCAACTGAAAAAAGACCAGCCATTCCCCGACGTCAGGTTATCAGCGTCACAGAAAATACAATAGAGGTGCTTTTACGGTGTTAGATTGTCTTATTTACTTTTCTATTTTCTATCAAAGAGATGACATGACCAGGGAAGCTTATAAAATAAAGCATTCATTGAAGCTCATCATTTCTGAGGGTAGTTCATGACTATCACGGCAGGGAGCATGGCAACAGGTAACAGGCATGGTGCTTCAGCAGTAGCTGAGAACTTACGTATTGAGACAACAACCACAAGAGATCTAACTGGGAGTGGTGTGGAATGTTTTTTTTATAAAGATTTATTTATTATTATATATTATTATATGTAAGTACACTGTAGCTGTCTTCAGACACTCCAGAAGAGGGCGTCAGATCTCATTCTAGATGGTTGTGAGCCACCATGTGGTTGCTGGGATCCAAACTCAGGACCTTTGGAAGAGCAGTCAGTGCTCTTAACCGCTGAGCCATCTCTCCAGCCTGTGGTGTGGGATTTTTAAATCTCAAAGCCCACCCTCAGGGACACATCTCCTCTAATGAAGCTAAACCTCATAATTCTTCCCAAACAGTTCCACCAGTTGAGTATCAAGCATTCAAATATAATGGCTTATAGGGGCCATTCTCATTCAAACCACCACAAGTATTCATGCACACACCCAAATAAATAAATAAATAAATAAATAAATAAATAAATGTAATAAAAAGAAGAGTTTTATAAGTATATTTTACTATATATTTTAGTAACAAGAACCAAGAGAAAGAAAGGTACTCAGAAAAAAGATACCAGACAGCTTATGTGGGTTTATCTAAGAGTTACTCATACTTCATGGCCTTTACAATAATTATATTATTATATAATTACAATATAATTAAAATACAATTATACTATTGTAAAATCTGAAGCCACTGTTTCCACAGGGTTCCCAAGGCAGGGTGCTTCCTGAGGAAACCTTCAAGGCCAAAACTGATAAGGTGAAACTGTAGATGAGATATGAGGAAGGTCACAGAACGTTACTGAAAACTAAGTTAATAGTCTCGTTTGGGATTCTCAGAAAATGTCTGGAAAGGAATGAGGCTCTCCCCTAAGTCATAAATACTTGGTCCTTGTCTTAGTTAGGGTTATTGCTGTGGTGAAACACCATTAAACAAAAGCGAGTTGAAGGAGAACAGAAGGCTAATATCCAAAATACATAAAGAACTCAAGAAATTAGACACCAACAAACCAAATAACCCAATTAAAAAATGGGGTACACACCTAAACGGAGAATTCTCAATAGAAGAATCTTGAATAGCTGAAAAGCACTTAAAGATAGTCATAGGGACATGTAAATCTGAAATTCCACATTACAACATCAGAATGGGCAAGATAAAAAGCTCAAGGGACAGCACATGCTGGTGAAGTTGCGTGGCAAGGGAACACTCCTCCATTGCTGCTGGGAGTGCAAACTTGTACAACTTTGGAAACCAATTTGGTGGTTTCTCAGAAAACTGGGAAGAGTTCTACCTGAAGACCCAATCATCCTGCACCTGGGCATATGCCCGAAAAGTGTCCCACCATACCCAAAGACACTTGCTCAACTATATTCACAGTAGCTTTATTGGGAATAGCCAGAAACAACCTGATAGCTGGAAACAACCTAATTGCCCCTTAACAGAAGAATGGATCAAGAAAATGTGGTACATCTACACAATGGAATACTATCTAGCTATTAAAAACAATGACATCATGAAATTTGCAGGCAAACGGATAGGACTAGAAAACATCATCCTGAGTGAGGTAACCCAGACCCCGAAAGACAAACATGGCATGTACTCACTGATAAGCAGCCATGCACTACAAGATAACCATGGTACAACCCACAGACCCAAAGAAGCTAAGTAACGAGGAGGACACAACAGTGGTTGCTTGGATCTTACTGAGAAGGGGAAGTAGAATAGGCATGGAGGGAGGGAACTGGGGGAGCGTGAAGGGTAGGAGGAGTGATAAGTGGGAGGAGATCAGACGGAGAGGGTATAGGGAGAGAAAAGTGGCACTGGGAAGGCAACTCTGGGATAAGTTAGAAACCTAGGACAATGGAAATTCTCAGGAACTCACGAGGGTGAGTCCTGCAAGACTCCTATGGGGTATGGATCAGCCATCTCCCATACCAGAAAAGACTTCCAATGGAGGTACTGGGATACCAGCACAGCCACAAAACCTGAGACTCACAATTTGTCCTGCCTACAAGATACACGGGGATAAAGATAAAGTAGAAATTGAGGAAAAGACCGACCAATGACTGGTCTAGCTTAAGACCCATGCCATGAAAGAGAGTTCACCCCTGATATTATTAATGATATTTTGCTGTACTTGGAGATAGGAGGCTAGCATAACTGTCATCTGAGAGGCTTCACCCAGCAACTGATGGAGACAGATGCAGAGACCCACAGACAAACAGTGAGAGTCCAGGGAATCATGTGGAAGAGGGGAACTGAAGCAGCCACTGATGTCAAGGACACCACAGAAAATGTACAGGACCAACTAACCTGGGCCCATACTGGCTCACAGAAACGGGATCATCAAACAGACGGACGGCATGCATGGAATGGACCTAGGCCCTCTATACGTAACTAACAGTTGTGCGGCTCAGTCTTCATGTGAGACTCACACAGTAGGAGCAGGGGCTGTTTCTGACTCTGTTGCCTGCCTTTGATCCGTTTCTCCTAACTGGGCTGCCTTGCCTAGCCACAATAGAAGATATGTCTAGTCTCACTGCAACTTGATATGCCAAGGCTGTTGATATCCGTGGGAGGCCTCCACAGGAAAATGGGGGGGGGACACAATGAGAGGGAGGGATTAGGAAGAGGAGAAGATACGATTAAGATATAAAGTAAACAAAAAGAGACATATAAATAAATATATATTGAGCAATTCCTATTGAATTATTGCTGGCTCATGTAATATTCTTTCTAAATTAAAACCATTTAGTTAGCATATAAAAATTTTTTTATTGAAATTCAAGAAAAAAAAGACAAGTTTTCTTTCTTTTTTTAAGATTTATTTATTTATTTTATGCATATGAGTACACACTGTAGCTGTACAGATAGTTGTGAGCCTTCATCTGGTTGTTGGGAATTGACTTTTAGGACCTCTGCTCGCTCCAGTCAGTCCCGCTTGCTCTGGTCCAAAGATTTATTTATTATAATAAATAAGTACACTGTATCTGTCTTCAGATACACCAGAAGAGGGCGTCAGATCTCATTGTGGAGGATTGTGAGCCACCATGTGGTTGCTGGGATTTGAACTCCGGACTTTCGGAAGAGCAGTCGGTGCTCTTACCGGCTAAGCCACCTCACCAGCCCCAAAGACAAGTTTTCAAAACTGAACTGAAACAGTAGCAGTTCACAGAACAGCCAGATACCACAAAGGATTCACAGCATTCTGTTTCCATGCTTCGACTTGTTGGGAAGATGCTGCCTACAACAGTTCCTCAGAGCTTGCCGTAACTTAGGAAACAATAAGCCTTCTCTTGGAAAAGAGAATAGGATAGGGCCTTGCACTGTGTTAGGATAGAATATCCACAGTACAGTTCAGCTCCTCACAGTCCCAGAGTCTGCATATCCCCCCTCTCTGCCTTTAAGCCCTTGCTCCTGCAGCAGACTCTCACTTTCAAAGGTGCTTCTTAGAAACTTGTATGCTTATCTTAGTTTAAAAAAAAAAAAAAAAGCCTGTTTTACTGAATCTTTGTGAGTCTTCAAATTTAAAAGCATTACATTGGTTTATTTTAAATTTTTTTACCTCTACTGATGATTAAAGAGCTAATGAGTTGCATTGATGTTGATGTGACTTTATATAGCAAGTTACTCCAAGAAACATAAACAAATTAACAGTTTTTTGTACTCAGTTTGTGCCCTGTAAAATACTGCACGTTCTTGTGCTTGCTCCATTCATTTTATGTAAACCTACTTACTTGGTCCTGGAGCAGTGGACAGAAAGTTCCAGTTTTGGAACTTATATTCCAGCAAGAAAGTCATTAACCAGTAAAACATGAGTACTTCTGCCGTTGTTACTACTCAATTACTGTGAGAAAACACCACAGGCAAGGGAACTGTTAACAAGAAAGCATTCGATTGGGGGTTGGCTTACAGTTTCAGAGAGCTAATCCATAGTCGCCAAGGGAAGCCTGGCAAGGTAGAACCAACTAAGAGCTCACATCTGACCAACAAGCTGCAGGCAGAGAGGGAGGTGGGAGACAAGGATGGAAGAGGGAAACTGGGTCAGGTGTGGACTTTTGAAATCTTAAAGCCTATCTCCCAGTGACACACCTCCTTCCACACAGCTCTATCTCCTACTCCTTCCACTTAACTATAGACCAAACATCAAATATATGATTCTATGAGGGCCTTTTTGTTTCAAATCACCAGAACAAGTGATTAAAATAAAAGCTATGAAAAAAAATGTGCAGAGAAACAGTGAATATGTGTATGTGTGTGTCTGTGTCTCTCTGTGTGTGCCAAGGCTCATACAAGAGTGACTGTGAAAGAGTAACATTTAAGTAAGATGGTGATCTAAGATAAAGACTTGACGAAAGTCAGAGACTCCAGAACGGACTTCTAAGGGCTGTTGAACACTTATGTACAATTCTTTAGTGATCACAGCAATGCTATGTGTAGGTACATTTATTATTCCCATTTACAGACAGGAAATTGACATGTAAAAATATGCAGAGCACTGCTCATGGCCCACCACTTGGTGTTTCCAAGGCCTGCTGTTCTCCTAGATCCTACTTCCAGAGCATTCCTCATGACCTTTGACCAAGTGGCCTGTAGAGAAAGGATGACTAGTCCCTGATTTCCTTCTCACTTCCTTGATTCTCAGGTAAAACAGGAAGCCATGTAGCTGTATGTTAATTGTATAGTTAGGAACTGGGGGAGAAGAGAAGCTGTGTTCCTTAGCCATTTCAACAAAGGTATAAACCCTAGCAACCAAAAGAAAAAAGCTCACTTGATAACAAACATAGATGTTTTTCTTTTCTTCTCCCAAGTCTAAATACCAGTATGTGGAGAGTAGCATTGGTTGTTAACCTTAAGTTCAAGGACCCTTCTGTTGAGCTTAGCTCTTGTTCTCAGTACCCAATTGCATTTGAAGCATAGTTAATATCATGATAAACTCAAGTTTTGGGAGATTTAAAGGAGAGGCCTCTTCCATGAGTTCCCCTACAAAGAGCTTGTCATAAAGAGGGCTTAGTCAACGTTAGAAGAGCTATTATAAACGACTATTAAAAGTCATCTTTTCTCTGGGCCTCTTATTGGAGTTCCTCTGTGTGGGCATGTTCCTTAAGAAGGAAGTAGGTGGACAAGAGCGCACTGGGTACAATTTGTGAATTTGCAAGAGCAAGCAGAGGCTTTCGCTGAGGGAGAACATATGTTTCTGTGCAAAAAGCTCGGCGTCCTGAAGTACTAAGGATAAAAAAAGACCTTTAGAATACTTCTGTTTCCTACATCTTTCATCATCTGTGAACATTCGGAAGGAAAAGTGTAACTGACTCTAATTAACTAGAAGTGTTACTCACGGCACCAGAAGTTCCCAGCTGCACCTGTCCTAAGGGCAGCTCCTCCCACAATGCCTCGCGAGCCTAGAGTACGTGGGGCCTCAGAGGACGTGCTTGCCAGGGGCCGGAGTGCGCCTGCTTTGCAGGAGCCACGCCCCTGTCGCCGGCGGGCCTGGGTCCGTGCGGGGCGGGGGGAGCGGGGCGGGGCGGGGCGGGGCGGGGCGGGGCGGGGTTTGCCGCCGGTCCCCACGCCTCTGCGGCTCTGCGGGCAGGTCCCGGCAGTCCCTCCCTGGTCACCCCGCCGACGCGATGGCCGTCCCCGGCTCACTGGCCGAGTGTGGCTACATCCGGACGGTGCTGGGCCAGCAGATCCTGGGTCACCTGGACAGCTCCAGCCTGGCCTTGCCCTCCGAGGCCAGGCTGAGGCTGGCGGGGAGCAGCGGCCGCGGCGACCCGGCGGCCCGGAGCCAGCGGATCCAGGAGCAGGTGCAGCAGACCCTGGCCCGCCGGGGCCGGAGCTCTGCGATCGGCGGTGAGTCCAACCCCACCCGCCGTGCTAGTGGTAGGTCTCCACCGGGCGGACCGGTGTCCGCCCGCTCACCTGTTGCTCACCTTCCCTTTTCGGACTCGTGGTTGGTCGCTTTCGAACACGCTTCCTTCCTAACCTTTGGTTCAGGTCTACCTTATTGGTTCGTTAATTACACAATTGTCTGTATTAATGAATTCGATCGGTTTCACCCTTCACTGCTCGCTCCGGGTTCACGCTCTGAGATTCTAAGAAACACTTTGAAATTTTAGGCAGACTTTGATATGCAGGATTGTTCTTCTGGAATAAGGCGCTTTTGGCTTTTATTTAAATGTTTTAGAGTTTACGACTCTCCATAAATATTTTTAGAAGGAAATCTTGAAAGCTCTGCGGCTCCTCCATCCTCTAAATTGAGGTTACCTCGTCCAAGTACTTAGAAGTGCTACACTCAGTATCTGCCACTGAACAAATTGAGCAAGTTGGCTTTGGGCCTGGGAGCAACCTCAACACCCTGCAGAGGGTAAGGAGGAAGGAGACTTTGGTCAGGCTGAAGGTAGCCCCGCCTGCCCACCTCACACCCACACACCAGAATCAACAGATGCGTGGGTGCAGAACCGCCCTCATTAAAAAAAAAAAAAAAAAATCAAACCCCCACCACACAGACTAGTTGACAGAAGTGTGGTTGAACAGAAAGATCAGAAGCTCTGGCAAATGTGGTTACCATTAAGAAGAACAATGCTTCCATGCCAGCATGTGGATTTCAAATAGCAGTCTGGGAGGCTGTACTCTTTTCAGTTTGCCTAAAGGTTAAGGCAGTTGATGTTTGCATACTTGAAAAGTAAAGAGGTGTTTAATGATTGTAAGCTCATGTAATTGAGTGCCTATAATGTCCCTAATTAGGCTATGTGGTTCGAACTTTATCTTTTTAAAAATGAACTGTGTGTTGTTTTTTTTCCTTTCTCTTTCCAAATATGTAGATATAGATATGATTTTTAAGATATGGTCTCAAGCTTCCTGAGTCTGCCTCCCATGTGCTAGGGTTACGGACATGAGTTTTCTGTGGATCCAAGCTTGGAGACCAGGAAACTGAGCAAATAAATAACAGTCAAGATTCCGGATAGAAAGTGGCCGAGGTGGTATATAAAAGCCAGAATGTGGGGCTTTATACCAATCATGAGTTATGGCTTCCCTGTGACGACGACTCCCTTTCCTCTAAGTAAACTAAGGCAGTTCTAAGAGGGTGGGAAGGTTTACACAAGAGAGAACTGCCTTAGTCCCTGGTGAGAAGAAAAACCAAAATTTAGGGTTAGGAATGTTTGCCACATTCCTAATTCCAGGATGACTGGGGCCAGTGTCTGGCTAGTCCTACCATTGCATCCTGCAGTCTGAACAGCCTCATGCCCCATGCTAACATGGAACTGAAGAGCCTTCTTCCTTATCCTGTAAGGGTGACCAGCCCAGAAGAACAAGCAGGCATCAACTAGTAAACAAATGGGGTGGGGACCCATGAACAGGACTTTACTAAGCACCTATCATATGGCAAAGTGTCATCATCTCCAATCTCATGTATTTCCATTTTGTTATGTCCTTAAATGGAATTGGAAAGGTAGATGAGCTAGATAATATAAGGCGATCTGTTTCAAGAGGGAGGCATATGTCTAATCAAAAGTTATAGGATGATAATCCAAGCCCCACAAAATTGGTGTCTCCTCTCTACGAAATAATACTGTTTGGTGAATTCAACCACTGCCAGTGAATGTGTTCTCTTTCAAGGGGCATCATTCAGGTGCTGAATTAAACACACTTGCGGTGTGCTTTGTAACAAGAAGTTTAAAGCCAAGGAAATGCAGTCGTGAATCAAAAGCCATAAGTACCCAGGGAACAGCAAGGCTGTCGCAGACCCGTTCAAATGCTAAGTTCTCCCAGCCAAAGAGAATTTTTGAAAATCTGTTTGGAGGAACTGTGCTATTAGCTCCTCACTCCCACCCCCACACTCTGAAGCTAGGAGTTTTAAACCTCGGAAATCTGTTAGAATGGTGCATGGCACGCAGTTGGAGATGTGTTCTTGTAGAAGTGTGCACGGATGTTTTCGTAGAGCCCAGTTGACATGGAAGAACAAAGGCACAGCCTTGGTGCTTCTGTTCACTTGAGTGGTTTTTCCAACTAAGGGATAAAGCCCTGAGCTATTTTTGATTACAACAGAGCTCTTTGGCAGGCTGCACAGAAGTACAGCTTCGACAAGGGTAAGGCATCAGACCCCTACTCTGAAAGGAGGTCAGCTACAGGGAACGGGCGGCTTCCACGTACCCTGGAGCAGTGGCATGAGGTGACTCCCACCTGTTTAATTGAAGTACTTTGAAAGTGTTTGGGACTCCCAGGTGGCTGTCTTGCTTTTATATTTTCTTTATATCTGTGTCCTGTCTGTAGTGCGGAAACACAGCAGTACTAAAACGGTGCTGATCTGGAAAGAGCGACCCTGACGTTACTGCCCTTAGCCCCAGTGCCCTGGAGAATTCTGGATTGTTGACATACCAGAAAGGATGAGGCAGCAGATAGTCTGCCGAAAGATTTGTGGTTAAGGCCTTGTAAGGCTCTTTCACCCTTCCTGTCTTTCTTATGGTATATGGTTTCACTGTAAGTCACTCACTGACTTTTGGTGTCATTTTAAATTGGTGAATATTTTAAAGTCAGTTTTATCTCTTAGGTTCAATGTTGTGTGTGGCTGAATTATAAAGTATGCAAATTTTAGCAAATTTTAAAGTGTTATAAAAGTCAGAATGAAACATTTAAAAGTGGTGAGGAAAGATAGCAAAGATAGCAAAAAATTATTATACTGTAAAACACTGTTTTACTTATTACATTGTCGTTCTCTCCTTCTAGTGCCTAAATAGGAAGAAATTGTAGTATGTAATGCTTATAATGCACAGTGAACTATATTCCAATTCATTTTACAAGGTCTTTGAAGATCTACCGTAAAACCTTCAACCATGCTTGTTACTTCCATGACTCCTGATGAAGCTACTGTCAGTGTTGGAGATTAGAGTGGATTCTGGAGAGAGGACTACACATTTATCCTGGGCTTCAAATGGTGCAGTTAGCAAAAGCCAAGTGCAGTGGCTCATGCTCATAATCCCAGCACTGAGGTGGCTGGGGCAGGAGCATGGCTGTAAGTTTAGGACAAGCCTCGTGTATAGCGTAAAACCCTGTTCGTAAAACAAGGCCAGTTAACAGGTGCTGCTGTAAAGAGAAATTATTTCATAATTGTCATTTATAGTTGCCAACAATAGACTTGCCCTTTCACAGAAGTAAAAGAAAAGCTTTTAATGATTTGTAGCTAGACTAGAAATTCAATTTTGATGTAAAACCAATGCTAAACTAACTGAAGATAAAATAGCATAGAGCTTTGCGCTGTAAGACTCCTTTGCTAAAGGGTATTACATAAATGAGTCACTCTTGAGCGAGAGGATTAGTCACTTAGGAGGTAGGAGACAGGAGGAAGAAGGCAGTGGCGGGGCTGTGCTCATGCTGCTCTGACCTCAGGGTGCAGTGACTTCTATGTTATCCCACAGCACACTTTCATTCAGATTTTGTAAAGTAAGGGTTTTCTGTTTTTACAAATTTCTGATTATACTCTCTCAAGATAGAATACCAACAAAATGAAGGTTAGAAAGAACAAACTTCTCCAGTGGGAAGAACATTTTTTTTTTTTTTTTTTTGTGAGTAAAGGGCTGAGTGGGAGAGCAGTAAGGATGCTGCAGAGTTGGCAGAACTGTGGGAAACCAAAGATTCAGCGTCACAGGATTTGACTAAAACACCGTTCTCTAGAGCAGGAATTGCCTTAAGGAAAAGACCTGGCTGCTGTCGCTGCCCTGCACTGGTGTGCTGTTGTCATGGGAACAGAAGGCCACTCTTTAGAACTGATCATTCTAGCTATTTGTGGCTTGTTGGTGCCTTCTCTTCCTTTGTATATCAACTTTAAAACTTTTTTTTCTTGTGTATTAAAATAAGACTTGTTTTATTTTAATCTTCATGTTGTTCAACATTGATATTGATACAGAACTTAGTAAGAAATATGTGACTCTGGGCGGTGGTGGCGCACGCCTTTAACCCCAGCACTTGGGAGGCAGAGGCAGGCAGTTTTCTGGGTTCGAGGCCAGCCTGGTCTACAGAGTGAGTTCCAGGACAG
>JADRCD010224373.1:0-11091 GCA_019843815.1 Montemys delectorum | reverse complement strand
TTGAGTCCATTGATATTAATAGATATTAAGGAAAAGTAATTGTTGCTTCCTGTTATTTTTGTTGTTAGAGCTAGAATTCCATTCATGCGGCTATCTTCTTTTAGTTTTGTTGGAAGATTATATTTTTGCTTTTTCAGAGATGTAGTTCCCCTCCTTGTGTTGGAGTTCTCCATTTATTACCCTTTGAAGGGCTGGATTTGTGGAAATATATTGTGTGAATTTGGTTTTGTCATGGAATACTTTGGTTTCTCCATCTATGGTGATTGAGAGTTTTGCTGGGTTTAGTAGTCTGGGCTGGCATTTGTGTTCTTGTAGGGTCTGTATGACATCTGCCTAGGATTTTCTAGCTTACATAGTCTCTGGTGAGAAGTCTGGTGTAACTCTGATAGGCCTGCCTTTATATGTTACTTGACCTTTTTCCCTTACTGCTTTTAGAATTCTTTCTTTGTTTTGTGCATTTGGTGTTTTGACTATTATGTGGTAGGAGGAATTTCTTTTCTGGTCCAGTCTATTTGGAGTTCTGTAGACTTCTTGTATGTTCATGGGCATCTCTTTCTTTACGTTAGGGAAATTTTCTTCTATAATTTTGTTGAAGATATTTACTGGCCCTTTAAGTTGGAGGTCTTCACTCTCTTCTATACCTATTATCCTTAGGTTTGGTCTTCTCATTGTGTCCTGGATTTCCTGGATGTTTTGGGTTAGGATCTTTTTGCACTTTGCATTTTCTTTGACTATTGTGTCAATGTTTTCTATGGTATCTTCTGCCCCTGAGATTCTCTCTTCTATCTCTTGTATTCTGTTGGTGATGCTTGCATCTATGTTTCCTGACTTCTTTCCTAAGATTTCTAACTCTAGAGTTGTCTCTCTTTGTAATTTCTTAATTGTTTCTACTTCCATTTTTAGGTCCTGCATGGTTTTGCTCAATACCTTCACCTGTTTGTTTGTGTTTTCCTGTAATTCCTTAAGGGATTTTTGTGTTTCCTCTTTAAGGGCTTCTACTTGTTTACTCGTGATATCCTGTAATTCTTTATGGGATTTATTTTTTTCCTCTTTAAGGGCTTGTACCTCTTTACCTGTGTTCTTCTGTATTTCTTTAAGGGAGTTATTCATGTCCTTCTTAAATTCCTCTATCACCATCGTGAGATATGATTTTAGATCCAAATCTTGCTTTTCTGGTGTTTTGGGATATCCAGGACTTGCTGTGGTGGGGAGTACTAGGTTCTGATGAAGCCAAGTAGTCTTGGTTTCTGTTGGTAGGATTCTTGTGTTTGCCTTTTGCCATCCGTTTATCTCTGGTGTTAGATGTTCTTGGTGTCTCTGACTAGAGCTTGTTCCTCCTGTGGGTCTGTAAGCCTGTGTCAGTACTTCCGGGGGATATCAGCTCTCCTCTGGTAAATCCCGGGTGCAGATGGGTGAGTCCCTGGGTTCCAGCACTCCCTGGAGGCAGGCTCTCTGCTTGCAGGGATTGGGCAGGGAGGATTGCAGATCTGCTGCTGTCACTTGGAAGCTGGGAGGATCCTGTCCCTGCTGCCCTGCAACTCCCTTGAGACTCCTGAGGCCTGTGCCTCCAGGCTGGTCCCATCTTAGAAAATCACCAGAGAGAAAATGGCAGATCTCACCTGAGTCCCTGGCTAAAGCACTCCCTGGAGGCAGGCTCTCTGCTTGCAGGGAAGGGACAGAGAGGGTTGCTGATCCACTGCTGTCACTTGGGAGCTGAGAGGATCCCTGCTGCCCTGCGACTCCCCTGCGACTCTGACTCCTGAGGCCTGTGTCTCCTCCTCCTCTCTCTCTCTCCCTCCCTCCCTTCCTTCTTTCTTTCCAAAAAAAAAAAAAAAAGAAAAAAAAAAAAGAAAGGGACAGTGAGTGGAGGGGGTTGGAGTGAAGAGAGTATGGTTCTAGGAGGAGTTGAGGGAGGGGTGTGGGGGTTAAATATGATTAAGATATGGTATATGAAATTCTCAAAGAATTAATTTTAAAAAAAATAAAAGAAGAAAGCAATTATCACCATGTGCCAAGGATCAGCCTTTGCTTGGAGAGGGGCTCTGAGGAAGGGATGTTTAAAGGAGCAAAACAAACAACTCAAAGTCAAATCATGGGTTACAAGCTGAAGGCCTATGTTCTGCTCCAGACAGCTTTCCAGCCTTTTCTGGAAGTCTCCAGACAGTCTTTTTTTTTTTTTTTTTCCTTTTTCCAACTTTAAAAACTCTCTCTCTCTTAGAGATCAAAATCTCAGACTTTTATTTACATATCAATTCAGTCCTTACCCCAGGTCCCCTTTTGATTAGCCCATGAATCAGCATCTCATTTGCCCAGCCCTAGATTCTTAGATGAGACAGAAAGCACTTTTTTTTTTAAACATTGCAAAGAATTCAGAGATCCAGTCTGCCTTTGTTAAACACAGGCAATAAGATAACTGGGTAAGACCTCACTCTGAAATTACCATTCCTACCATTCCCTCTGTTCCAGGCTGACTTTGAACTCAGGAGTCTGTCTGTCTTTGTAACTACAAACAATAAACTTAGTTGGATGGGATCTTGCCCTGTGATCACCACTCCCTAAATCTCTTTATCTCTTTCCTTAGTATTTTTTTGTCAAGTGCTCTTAGTACAGCTGCCTCTGTTCTTTTAGATTTGTGAAGCTCCTTATACAATTCATATTGAATCCTTATATTTTGCATAGTTGAGAGATTATATATTTTTGAACTCATGTTTTCAGAGTTCTTTCCCACAGCCTTAAGGGCTGTCCTGAAGGTCTCAGCATTTACTACATACCCTTGACTCCTGGACTCATGCTGTTTCTAATTATCATGGAGTCATTAACCTCAGCTGGGAGAACTTTTCCTGAAGGAGGAACATGAAAGAATATATATATATATTGCAGAAACAAGCCTTATGCCCATAGCAACCATTGACACCCTTGGAGGCCCATACCCCACTGGCTCTGTTCCTGGAGCAGGAATCATGTTATATCATTCCCGCCATGGCCAAGCCAAACTCTGCAACCATGATGTATCTTGTTAGCTATAGGTTTGGGGGAATGTCAAGATGGAGAAATTCTCCATCCTTATTCTTGTAATCTTTAATAAATTATCAAATGCAAAAAAATGGGAGGACATTTGGTATATCCTCAGGGAGAGATGGAAGGGAGGGTCCATCACTGCTCAGGCCTTGATACATGGTATGGTAGGCCAGAGGGACTGCTTTGGAAACACCTCATATTCTCTCCTACCCTCCCTTTCCAACAGTGTGGCTGGCCATGGGGTGTGGACCTGTATCAACAGGTGGTAAGAAGATCTGATACATCTACACAAAGGTTTTTTTATTTGTTTGATTTGTTTTGTTTATCTCAGTACTGTTAGAGGGTCTGCCTGGATGAATCTAGACTTTCCAGGACTGAAAAAATGAGTCTCTGGTTGGCAAGATGGGTTTCAGATGGGGCTAGGGTGGGAACGGGTTCGTAGCACAAGAAGGGGACACAGAAGCTTTTCAGACCTTGTCTGTTCTCACAGTTCTCTCATCTCTGAACCCACACATCACACAGACTGCTCGACAAGGGCAGGAGGAAGAAAAAAGAACCTTCGTGGTAATTACTTCCTGCCTCCCTCCTTTCCTCTCTTACTTTCTCTCATCTATCAGAAGAACAGAACTTCATCCTCTGTGGAAATGGGTAGGAATCTCCATTCAGCATCTCCCTAGTCATGAACTGGGACCAATTTTGCAAGCCCTACATCTCCTAGAGGAAAAAAAACCCATTAATTCCACTTTATGTAATGAACACTATGTATAAAACTGTCAGCTATTGACAGTTTCACACCATTCTCACAGTGCTCATCCTGTGGACTTCTGCCGAGATTCAATGAAAAGGCATAAGTGGAGCCCTTGGTGGCATGTCTGACAGGGAGGTAACAACACATGTACTTGAGCTTGACTTAGTGTCGAGGAAGACAATGGGCAAGAAAGAGAAGCACAAGTGAAACAACAGTAAGGCCTCGTGTTTCTGGTGACAGTCTTTGGATGGGACCTCCAAATCTGCTTAGATTCCTTTAATCCTTGCCCTTCACTCCTTTAGGTGTTAGTGACTCCACCAACAAGGTGAAGCCCGAAGCAGACCAGGGCACATCAGGACTCTCTGGTTCTTGCCTCTCGTGAGGTCCCTGAAGGTCTGAAGTTCTGATCCCTGGAGAAGGAACAGATCCGGGAAAAGCAGGAAGGGGCTATTTTAAACTTGCCACTCATATTTTTAAACATCTTGACGTCAATAAAATGCTTTCCAATTCAGTGACAACTGGGGCATTTGTTTTGATCGTGGGTTTCTCACCCACCCGCCAGTTATTTTGGTTCCGACAGAGGAGCATTTGTTTTTTGAAAGGAGGCAGTTTAGTGCATGATTTATTCCTCTGGTTTTCCTAAGCCTCTGGGGATGTGCCCTCTGGGTTATCGGGTTCTTCCTCCTAACCAAGGCCCTGTGGTTCCTGGCCAACCTTCCCATTTCTCCACACGGCGGACTCATACGGAGTACTTAGCCTCAGTGTGACTGTCTGTCCCATTCCTGATACTCTGAACCCCCCGACCTCTTTGTTACATGTCCTCATTGGTGCTGGCGATTTTTCTCATAGTATGGATCACACACAGTCTTATTGTTCTCTGTGCACCTCTGTAGAACATCTGCCATCCCCATGGGGCTAAGATGATATTCACTGTCAACTGTATTTTCTAGTGTCCTCCAGACCCAGTCCAATGCATGACATGTGGAGGTCAACGCTAAAAAAGAAAAAAAAAAGCATCACTGCATAAGTCATAACAATTAACTTTATAAATATTAGTTGGTAACAGAAGCTTGGCTACAAACAATATGGCCTGTAAAATATCTATTAATAAATAAATGTTGTCAAATGTCTATAATATATAATTATCCCCTAGTGCCATTGAATCTGCTGCTGAGGACAAGGAAAGGCGTGTCTTCTGAGGATCTGAAAGGCATAAATCCTGACATAATTGGCCCTGCAAATTAGTAATATCTACTCCTCATTTAGATTTCAGGAAGTGCCAAATACTACTGCAGGTGTCTTGCCCAGGTCACTTTTCAGTTAGTCATTAGCAGGCACGAGCTCCCGTGGACCGAAGGGCAGTTTGCCAGCCCGCCCCGGTGTGTCTGATCTGCCTCTTCCCTTCCTAATTTCTTCTTGCCTGTTCTGAAAAGCTACTGAACACATGAAAGCCCTGGGGAAGCCCTGGATAATAGTGGTGCTACTAGCCTATGGTGTCCTGTGAGGGTGGATGGGTGAAATCACCCTGCAGTCCTGCTCAGTACAACCTCCATCAGCATGAAGCAGTCAGCAAGCTCGGGATACTAAGAAAGGCAAAGCAGGAAGCCCAGGAAGAGGGGTGAGCAGATGAGTGGGCCAAGAAGACTACTCGTACCAGGGTCTGGCTAGGGAAGCGGGGAGTTAAATAAAACAGCCGTTGAACACCCCACCCCACCCCCAACGTTTCATTATACCAGCATGAAGAAGTAAATCATAGGCTTTTAAAGTCAGTTTTTAGAACTGGTAATGATTACACACACCTATAACCCAAGCACTTCTGGTTCAGGCAGAAGGATGAGTAGCTGGCCTTCTGGGCTACACAGTGATACCTTTCTTCAAAAAAACAAACAAAGAGCAAGCAGATATAAAGATGTTAGTCATCAGTGCTATTCTAGGTCTTCCCCTTCTCCAGCCGTGGAGTGTTGTATGGTCACAGTAACCACCAATGTTGCTGTGGCCACAGAATTTGCTTTAGACATTGAAAAGTCCATAGAGGAGAGACATGGTACTAAGGCCTGGTACACCAGCAGAGGACTTGCCCATTGGAGCAGCAAAGTAGGGATACAAGAAATAGGAGGAAACTTCTAGTCAGGCTGCTTGAAACCTCCTGAGGAGGAGGTTTAACTGAGTGACCTTGAAGCAGCCCGGGACTCCCCCGCTCCTGCCACACCCACATATATTAGGTAAGTAGCAAGTGAAACAAACTTTGCTGAATTAGGGGATGGAAGAGAGAGAGGGTGTACAGTAGGAAGGAAAGAGAGAGGATTGAGATGGGGACACTGCTACTGTTTGTTTACATGAAGGAGGTCCTGTCCTCTGGCCTTCTCAGCTGCTTTATTTCCTCTTATAATGTGTTTCTTGATATGTAAAATGTATGCTCTATGAAATCTTTCCAGTTTAAATTGTACTACTACATTCTTAGTGGGAAATTTCTTCTTAATGTTTTTATTAAGCATCACTAGAATGGAAATAAAAGCAAGATATTGTTTTTAGCCACATTACATTGTCTCCCTTTCTGGTATATATGTAGTATATATGTATTTATATATTCATGCATGTACACATATATGCATGTGGGGGGGCACAGGTTGACATTGAGTGTCTTTCTCAATCACTCTCCTCCACTTCATTTTTTGAGGCAGAGTATCTCACTCAACTTAGAGGTTACTGATTTGGTTACCCTAACCAGCCAGCCCACAAGCTCTGGGTTCCTCCTGCAGATTCTGCGATTCTGCGATTATAGACTCTATTCCTCCTCTTGGCATTGGGAATCCAAGCACAGATTCCCATGCTTGCACAGAGACACTTCACTGAGCCGCTTCCCTAAGTCCCCACTTTATGTAAATTTTCAATTGTATGTCATACAAAGAAATGGCTCTGGCAACTTCCTATTCCCAAGGGAAAATAAACAACAACATACTCAGCAGGTGTTTGGTCTTAGGGATCTTCCTGAACAGGAAGCCAGAGAAAACAAGACTACAGGAAACAGCCAAAAAGAAGTGGACTTGAAGAAAAACGCATGTTTTACTTTTTACATGTACAAGTATGTGTAGAAATGCAAATTCAAAGGTCTGGAAAATTATATCCTAAATTTATAGTGTTTTCACCTCCAACTTAGGTAATCAACACTTAATTGTTAAATAGGGAAGCCTATCTATGGCATGATTCTCCAGAGAGCTCCAAGAAGAAGGAGGAGGGGGGAGAGGAGAAGGAAAAGGAGGAGGAGGAGGAGGAGGAGGAGGAGGAGGAGGAGGAGAAGAATGAGAATGAGGAGGAGGAAAAGAAGATTAGCTAGATGATTTTGTTGAGGGTTAGCTCCTAACTGTGATGACCCAGACCTTAAGAGGCAAGGTCGGGAACTTCACTAGCTGAACTGAAAGAGTACCTTTCTGGAGCCCAAGGATTCATTTTTACATTGACATCACCATGAAGATATAAACATGACATCTTTATTTTTTTTTTTTTAAGAAAGCATCTGGCTGTGTTTTCCCAACTGTTATTAAAGCAAAATTAGATGTGAAGACAAATGTGCACAGATTGCTATTTTAGGAAACTGTTGAGAAAATAAAAATATGAAAAAATATGAAATCAATGGAGCATTGGGAAAATGTGCTCAGCTGTGGGTGTTATTGTAACTGCATCTTTAACCCTTTGTCAGTGGTTTGTGTGGACACACACACACACACACACTGGTCACAGACTTTCCCAAATGTCCAAGGTAACTGCCATAACTGGTTGCACTGAGGAAATCCAATGCGAAGCCACAGCACTTAGTGTTTACTTGTGCTCTTTCCTCCCTCCTAAGTCTGCTAGAATTTGGTGTCAGAATCTCCCTCTTGCTATGCCTAGTTTTGGTAAGAAGAGAGCCCAGTGCATTTCCCTCTCGATGCTTCCCTCTGTGGCATTGCAAATAGCTGGTACTTGACAGGAGATCCTAAAAATAATAATGCAACTTAAAACTCCCTTCTGTTGCCCTCCACCAGTAAGCATGGGTGAAAAGCAAACTGAGGTATAAGAAGCAGGTGAGAGAGAGTTTGCTCTCTGATTATATTGGGAATGGAAGAATTTCTTTGTGGATTAGAAAATAAAGGATCTCTTTAATGATAGGAACTCACAAGACTGCTTCAGAACCATGGGTAATATGGATGGACAGGGGAGGACAGAGATCACGTAGCAAGGCAAAGAAGTGAGTCCTTGGAAACCTAGTGAAGACACTGGAAGGAGGAGAAAATGGCATCTTGAGACGTTGCTTAATTATTGTGACAACCTGAATCACTATCTGCCAGATGTGAAAATTTAAAGTACACAAGGCTAGATCACAACATCAGTAGGTAGATGACCTGAGACTTAAGCTGAGGCAGTCTAGCCCCGGAGTTTATATGCATAACTGGCCAGGAGAAAGGGCAGAGGGGAAGACAGGAAGGAGGGCAGGCCATGAGAAGAAAGCAAAAGGAGGATGAGTAGATGTTTTACATAAAAAGACCATAAGTGGTCTCGGATGGCGGGAGATTAAGCAAACATCTCAACCCCAAACGCAAAAGAGAAAAATGTTGGCAGGAAGGTTCAGGGAACAACCAAAACCAGCAAGAAAGCAAAGGCTGAATATAACAACATGCCAAAGCAAGATGTACCAGTGAGGGATCTGAGAAAGTCCGAGGAGCCACTCAAGCTATGCTAACTAGAGGTAGATAAAATATGCACTTAGAGGGGTCATGTGCCAGGGAAACTTAGACACCGAGAGAAGCATGAATTCAAGGGCAGAGGCAGCAAAGGGCCCCACATGCTCAAAGGATGAGGTAAGAGAAAGGAGCTGCGATCAGCACCTGCTAGACAAGTATGACAGTTGTAGTCGAAAGCAGCAGAGACCTTAGTCTGGGGATGGACACTGCCTGACTAAGCTGGATCTCAAAGGTAAGGGTCGAGGAATCCATATCCGCTAGCTGTTCTTCCCCGAGTTCCCTGACTCTGCATTGGCTGAGCCTATTCAACACTAAAGGGCTATGACCGGTGATCAGTTACCATGGGCGGAGAAGGGTCTGGAGTGGAATATTTTAAGATGCCAAGGCCAGAATATGAAGGGTAGGACCTTTCTCCCTTCCCTTGAGACAAGGTTGAAGTAGTTCATAAGGGCTAGAGAAGGGGGGGGGGGGAGGCTGCAGGAGGCTCCTGATGTTAACAAGCAATGATGTAACATGAAAACCCAGCCAGCCAGCCACCAGGTCATTCTAAGAAGGAGCCAGCTAAGCCTGGCAGAAGTTCCCTATGTCCTGCAGGGCCTCAAACTGTGTCTTAGTGTTGTTCTCTGTCTGTGAAGAGACACTGCGATCATGGCAACTCTTACAAAGGAAAGCATTATGCTGAGGCCGACTTACGGGTTCAGAGGTTCACTTCATCACCGTCATGGCAAGATGCATGGTGGCATGCAGTCAGACATGGTGCGGGAGAGAAAACTGAGAGTTCTACATCTAGATCAGCGGGCAGCAGGAAGAGAGAGACACTGAGCCTGGCTTGAGCATTTGAAACCCCAAAGTCCAACTCACGTGACACACTTCCTCCAACAAGGCCACATCCACTCCAACAAGGCCACACCCACTCCAACAAGGCCACACCTCCTAATAGTGCCACTCCCTGTGAGCTACCATGTCCGTTCAAACCACCACAGACTATGATGCTTATCTCACTGAAGGCAGTGAGATATGGGCATATATAGACATATCTTCATGGCTGCTTGGTTGCTAGAATTCTGGGGTAAAGGACACAACAATTTGGGGATGATGAGGACATTAAGGTGAGAGGTCTTCTTTCTAGTCAGTCTGTAGATGTCTTTGCTTCTAGTACAAGGTGGAGTCAGAGAGGCAAAGTGCTCTTTATTTTCATCTGGACCCTATGTAGTCCAAAGGGACCTTAGTGGCACGATTGGCAAAGTGCTGTGTCAGGAAAAAAGAGTCTTACAAGACAGAAGGACATCTGGGCAGAGGGAGGAAGAGCAACTAAAAGAAACCAAACATAGGAAGCAAAAACAGCTCCTTTGCTCCAGCTGTTCACCATCAGCCATCAATCTTTCACCAATTACTGTGATCAGGGCTACATGAGGTCAGTAGCCAGGGTACCCCCCAGAGAATGCAAGTCCTGGGGAGGTGAGAAATGACTGGCCACCCAGAGAAGCAGGACCCGGTGAGCCAGCGGCAAGAGTGTCTCTGGAAGACAGTGGCTGTGGAGTAATTGGGCCAGGGTCAGATGAGGGGCAAGCTAGCAGCTCAGGGTATCTGTCTGCAAGGAATTCGGCTCATGGTTTAGAATATTCTGGGAATAATGTGCCTGCTAATTCAGGTTTCCTTATACAACTGGAGGCAAACTGAGCCTGAGAGTGTCAGAGGACTGTCCCTCAGGGAGACATGAATAACAATGTCACCAATGCAAACTGACCTCTGCAGGGTGGTTTTCTGCCAGTGGACTCTTGATCTCACCAGTGGCTACCAATTAAAGGCAAAGTCCAAATACCTATAGGGACAACTCTGAAACTGAGAACGACACAGTGGAACACTGTTTGAATTTATTATTTTATTATTCACACTTGGTACCTTTAAGAGTTTTCTGCGACGCCGTCTGTCTATAAAATTGTAAAAGCAAACTGAAGTGTGAGAGGCTTTATTTAAATGGGAGGATTTCTTTAGGCAGAAAATGGGTGAGGGGAATTTGTATGGAACACACACACACATACACACACACACACACACATATTGTGTATTTGCCTTATAAATACACGGTGAAGAAAAAAACTCTGCTTGAGGCATTGAGGGTGAGGGGGACAAATAAGGCTGTCCATCATATCTAGCCCCCTCTAGGTGCTGAGCTCTGCCTTGGGAGGTGGTGCAGGCCAGGGGGCATCCCTTAGGAAAGTCTAGCCCCACCCCCAATTCACAAAACCTGCCAAGCACAGAACCTAACAATGCATATAGATTTTCCTTCTCTTATGTTTCTTTCTTTCAAACTCAAATGCACTGAACACTTGCTGTAAACCAGGCTATAAACGGTGAGAACAGTCTATTTTATTTTACACCCAAGGGGTTCTCAGGGATATGTAGATTTTTGAACTTAGATAGACACATTCTAGAGTTAACAGTATGGCCACTAGCCAAATGTGGTTATTTAGATTTAAATTCATTGTAACTGAAATTTTAATTTCAGTTCTTCAATTTCACAAGCTAGGTACCAAGTGCTCTAAAGCCAGCTGTGGCCAGGACTTGTGGACAGCACACAGCATGCTACGGTATGGAAGGTGCTTA
>JADRCD010224370.1:32103-46131 GCA_019843815.1 Montemys delectorum | reverse complement strand
TTTTTTTGATTATTTGGTTGGTATTTGGTTTTTTTCAAGACAGATTTTTCTCTGTGTCACCCTGGCTGTTCTGGAGCTCACTCTGTAGACCAGGCTGGTCTTGGAACTCAAAGACCTACCTGCCTCTGTCTCCTGAGTGCTGGGATTAAAGGTGTGCACCACTACTCAATAACTGAAAACAACTTTGAAAGCCATATAAATATTTAAAACAAAATACAAAAGGATGGAAAGATAAAAGGGTAAAAACAAAGGATCTCTTGGTAGATACTAAATAAATGATTACTCTATTGAATTAACAAAGCACCAATAACTTGCTATTAGCAAATAAATATAATCATACTTCCTTAGAAATATATTGACCTGCTATGCAAAGTATAAACTGATAAATGAAAGTATCTATTGATATTAATCCAAGGAGAGCAAAATAAAATAATAAAAATCATTTGGAAAATGGGCTACAAATTACAATTACAAAATTTAATCAACTCTACCCTTGGATTTTGACTTAATTATGGGTGGCCACTACCTTCCAATTGGTCAAGGAGCACAACGGCTATGCGGTGCTGAGCTTGAATTAATTCAAGATGCAGGTCCATTGTATAGCTGTTTGATGCAATCGGCTTGTATGTATCTCCATCTACATCGTGAGATTCCTTCAGTCCAAGAGAGTTGAAGAAGAAATTAAAAAGGGAAATGGCTATCAAAACAGCCTAAGAAAAATAGTTATGCCTTGTTATCTGTCAAGTTCTGTCTTACACATAGCCATTCAATCCTGCTCCCTTCTAGCCCTGAGCACCTGGCTCATGTGACATGTGTCCTCTACACTCAAAGACACTCATTTGCCTTGATTTCCAGGGAGAGCTATTTCTGGCCTATAAGAAGAAAGTTTCCACAGACCACAATTTTGTTTCTAACCTCCATGCAAAGTTACCATTTTTCCTACTTAAGAAAAACATCAACCTGATATGAGATTAGTCTACTCTTACCTTGACATAGCAATGGTCAATTACGGATGATCCATCTGACAAAGTAGTTAACATGCAATTCCAGTTCATGCCGGTGATTGATTTATCAAGGAGTTCATAAGCATAAAACAGCTGTTCCACAGGTGTTCGCTAAAATGATTTTACAAACAAAAGGAACAAACTGAAACACTTTTTAACTGTCCAACATCAGCTGTGCTCCATGTCTTACTAAATATGCTTATCTTCAACTAAAGGCTGAATACTATCAATGAAGATGAAAATAACATAGCTCACCACTTTCCAAAAGCAAACTTTCACCAACATATATTTCAGTTCTATTCATTGTCTTAAAATTCTAGTTGTACCAAAACTACGGGGAAAATTTAAGTATGAAGCTCACATAACTTTGGCTATTCTCTCTCATACACTTAATTTGAGAAGTTGCTGCTTTTTTTTTTTTTAATCTCAGACCTTAAGAGCTGGATGGAAATTTAGACTTGGAGTCCACAACACTGAACATGGAATGGTTTTCAAAATCTACATATCTTTTAAAGATCATTATCCTCCTAGGAAGGCTACTATAGAATGCTCAGGCCCTGTTCAAAGGTTCTTCTTGGAATCTTTTACATATGCGGGTGGGTAAAACAAAGGCCCTTGGGCTCTCGTCTGTGAGTCATTCTGCCTCACTGCTCCAACAAGGAGCCACTTCCTAGAGCCTTTTTTTTTTTGTCTTTCATTTGTGTTATCTAAATTTGTTGGATTGCCGCTCTCACCATACATGGGCCTTGACCAATATGTAACATCACTTTTTAACTTTTAAATGCCTTTTCATTTCCCCATCATAAGATTCTTCTGGCTGCTTTCTTCCCTCAAACCATGGGCTCAGGCTGATGTTTGTACCTTAGTGGCTCAGTGTGGTTACATCACAGGAGCTCTCTAAGTACCTCAAGCAGAGAGAGGCTGAAAGCACAGAGTCATAGGTGTCCGCAGCTGTTGGAAACCCTGGGGAAGCTGGGGCTAAGAAAGCTGCTAGTCCTTTGGGGATTGGCTTGCAGACAGAAGCATGCTGTCCTCTGAGAGGCTCCACCGAGCAGCTGACTCAGACCAATTCAGACATACACAGCCAAACAGTGGATGGAGCTTAGGGACTCTTATGGAAGTCTATGAGGAAGGATTGCAGGCTTGAAGGGGATAGGAACCTCTTAGGAAGACCAACAGAGTCAACTAACCTGGACCCTTGGGGCTCTCAGAGTCTAAACACCAACCAAAGAACATACACAGGCTGGATGTAGGCCTCTCCGCTCATATGCAGCAGATGTGCAGCTTGGTCTTCATATGAGTCCTGAACAACTGGAATGGGGGCTATCGCAAATGTTGTTGCCTATACATGGGATATGGTCTTCTAGCTGGGATGCCTTGTCTGGCCTCAATGGGAGAGAAATGAAGTGCCAGGGTAAGGGTATGGGGTGGAGGTCCTTCCACCTTCTCAGAGGAAAAGGGTTGGGAGTATGGGGGAAGGATTATGTGAGGGAGGGGGTGATCTTTTGTAGGTCATAACTTTATGGGGAGGGGAGGCTCAATGCCAATTCCATCTTTCATGAGCTGAAGTTTTATCTTTTCCCCCCTAGATAACTGTTGGTTTTTTTTAAATCCATGTTTGCTTGTAACTACGCCCAGCAAGACACTACAGTACCCAGCAGCATGCCCACTATTCTGATTTTCACTTCCCATTTCTGTTTTGGCCTCTAGAGTTTTCCTTGGTTTCTTGTGAGCTTTGCAATGAGCTTGAGGATATTGATCCAGCTCTGTCCAAGATGTCTAAGTATCTTCCAAAAAGACATTTAAGTCATATCTAGGTTGTTGTTCAGCCAAAACCAGAGGTCACAGAGGACCTGTGTGTGCATGTGCAGGCATGTGCAGGTCCACGCATACATGCAAGAGGATGACATCAGGTGCCATTACTCTGGGGCCATCTGCCTTCTTTCCTGAGTTAGGATCTCTCAAGTAGGATCTTACCAGTGAGCTCCAGCAATCTGTCTATTTCTACCCCTCTGCTGTAGGATTACAAACATGGAACCATCACACCTGGCTTCTTACACAGGTCCTTGAATTCAGGTCCTCACGATTGTTCATTAAGTCCTATACTGACTGAGCTATTGCCCCAGCCTGGGGGACAACAAAACTTTTCAAAGATTCCACACACATTCTCTCATCATCTTCACCGTGATCTCCAGGTTTATTGTTGTCACCATCACAACCAACCCTAAATTAAAACTCATCTGTGGGGACAATTCTCAAATTTTGGTTTCTTTAAAATCACAGAAATATTATAAGAATGTGTTTTTATTTTGATCCAGGTGTGGGATGTGGGGGTTGGGGGGGTGGTTGTGGTTTGTTAGTAGTTGTAGTAGTAGAAACTAAAGGAAAAAAATTAAATTCAATGGTATCTCTCTCTCTTTCTCTCTCTCTCTCACTCCATCTCCTCTCCTCTTCTGTCCTCTCCTCTCCTCTCCTTTTTCTCCTATCTAGTGATAGGGGTGAAGTTGGGGCAATAAAGAAGAACCCACAGAGTAACAAAGACCAGTTACACTCATCTGTTTATAGCTATCTTTATATTATATTTTATCAGTTTTGGTTTTTCGAGACAAGGTTTCTCTGTATAGCCCTGGCTGTCTTGGAACTCACTCTGTAGACCAGGCTGGCCCCAAACTCAGAAATCCGCCTGTCTCTGCTTCCCAAGTACTGCAATTAAAGGCATGTGCCACCACCGCCCAGCCATAGTACACATTGTATTTCACATAGCACTTTACATATGTGCAAGAAATATTACTTTTCACACCTAAAGATTTCTCAGTGGAAAAAAAAAAGAAATTGCTAAGTGAGCACATGAATCTTGGACCACATGAATCTGAGACCTAAGCTGAGACCAAACCTCACCTGAAACACAAAAAAACTAACATATACACGGCACTGGTTTCCAGACTGTCACTAATATGTCAATTAAATGGTTTAACAACCCAGCAGAACAGGTTCAGTCATAATTTCACATATAAAGATGCTTGAATGGATCAAATAATTCATTTAAGTTCAGGCAAACAGTCAACATCCTAGTTGAGACTCCACTGTGAGTCTGTCTAAAACAAATGCTAGGCTCTGGGCTCTGGGCGAGCCAGCTGATTGCCTGTACACCAGCCACCACAAACCACTGTGGCGGAGCAGACTGTGCACTATAGTGTAACTGCCTGTCATTGACACCTTCGTCATCACAGACTTCATCCTTTGGCAGTTTCTCAGGACATGGTAGTAAAGCATGTGGAGCAAAAGACACGTTTTGCCAACTCCAATAACAGCAGCTATTTAATAATAGCTTATCAATCACCTTTAGATTCCTTGTTGTCAGAGACCTGTCACTTGAGAAACCCATTTGATTTAGTGGCTTTAGTTGATGGAAAACTTCAAGCCAGAAAACCTAGCCCTTTATAACTCACACTAGGGTTCCTCTGCCTTCCTCATTCGCACCATGGAAAAGGAGAGCTACCCCACTAAGCCTGCGATTTTCACACTCTAGTGTCCTTAAGAGTTGGGATGATGGTGTTCGGAGTGAGAAATGAGAGGCTGCATATTGTGTAAGCACTCAAAGGTAGCCCTAGACAAACCTCTGTTAGACAATTATGCCTCCTCTGCCTCTTAGGCAGACCAGTTTCTGTCTCCAGTGTCAGATCTCTCAAATCTAGCTCTCTCCGCAGAACATACTAAAAATGAAGAACTCAAACGTATACCCCTGAACCTTGTAATTAGAAAATGAATGTTCACTGGAGAAGGGAAACTCACAACAACCATTTGTTTGGTACTAATAAATAGAATTTACCTGTTAGACCTAGTTTGGCAGAAAGAAGAAATTGTTCTTTTAAACCGAGTACCTATAGGGCTGGTGAGATGGCTCACTGGGTAAAGATACTTGCAGCCAAACCTGACAACCTGAGTTCAAACCCCAGGACCCATACTGTGGAGTGAGAGAACCAACCCCTCTAAGATGTCCTTCATATGCTCTATGGTGCATGTATTCAATGTACATATACACACACACATACACACACAAACACACACACACACACACACACACACACACACACACACACACACTAAGCTCTTCTTTTTAAGAGGGTTTTACCTGTGGAAGAACATCTAAGGTTAATCTGTAGCCTCAACACACACAGGAACGCACACATACAATTTCAGAAAGACATTGAATCTGTACTGAGCATGTACTGACATTTTCTTGTCATGGCTTCCTGAACAATATAGTATACTATAGACATAATACAATGTGTTCAGTATTAAAAAGTAATCTGGAGACTGTAAAGTATGCAGCAGGGCATGCCCAGGCTCTATATAAACACTGTACAACCTTACACAAGAGGGGACATACCCATTGATGTTATTACCTGGGAGGGTCCTGGAGCTAAGCCACCAGGGATGCTAAGGGAAACTACCCAGAAATACTCGGTCTTGTAAGTTTCATTATCAGATTCTTCAGAGATCCCAAAAGAGATGGCAGTGAGAAGGGTTAATAGCAACTGAGAGGACAAGTGCTGCCAAAAATAATATTACAAAAGAACGGAATGCTACGTGTTAAAAAATATGAGAAAAACAAAGAGAGGCCCAGGGATATTAACACTGTAAAGTTGCATGGTTTTGTTCTGTATACTAAGCCCTCCCAATGTCAGTGCAATTTTCACAACTTAGTCTACAGGTTATCAATTAAATCAAAACAAAGAGTCACTTGCTTCCTCTCTCGGAAAGCATTTTAAAGTCATCCATGAAACATGGGAGCCCAGAGAAAATGTTCCACGGTTGAATAAGAAGAGCTTGGTTCTCAAATAATAAGACTCGTGGTATTCTATGCCTCCTTAGGAAAAAACTATTACACAACTTATAGACTACGTGTCCCCCTGGGAAGTTCCGCAGCGAAGGAACCTAGTGTGTTTAATCTAAAAATCATCCATGGCTGTTTGCCACGACGTCTGCTCATGAAGCACAGGACCAGAATCACAGAGGACAGCCTACACACGTGCTGCTCTGGGGGCTACCGATAAACAGATGAATGCTGGCTGTATATGTGAGGCTGCTCTATTTAGGTCAAGATAGTAATGTTCACGTACAGAAGTAATTCAAATGCTGAAAAGCAAATAACATGAGCCATGTGGCTCTTCACCTTCAGGATAAAGCTTACTGAGCACTCTCCCTGAGAGCCATTGGCCTTGGTACCTTTCAATCAGGTAAGAACTCATTCACCCAGCCAGAGGCACATACTGAATGGAGCACCCCCACTCTTTAAACCAATGACTCGGGGCCCATTCAAACCAGCATAGAGGCTGGAGAGATAGCTCAGTGGGTAAGCACGTCCACTACTCTCAATTGCCAGTACCTCCGTCATCCAGTGACTCAGAACTGTAAAACTCTAGCTCCTGGAGATCTAACATGGTCTTCTGGCTTCTGCAGGCATTGTACTATGTGTACAAACCCGCACAGACACACACCTTACATCAAGACTGCCAAGTAGCTATGTCACACTTTCATTTAGAACTGGTTACACCTGTTCTAGAGGAAAGGCAAAGAGGGAAGACGGCTCCGTAGTGACCAACACAATCAGAAACAGAAATTCTTAAAGCAACATTCAAGAGACATTTCTACAATGAACCACTATTACATTTACAAATTTTACATTGGAAATGAGAATTCATGTTTTTAACCATGCTTTCTATAATAGACTGCAGTACCTTTAATATTGGAAGGATTTCCGGGACCCCTTTTGAAGTCCCAGGCACCTCATCAGGCCCTTTCTTTGAAGACAAATCTGAAAAAGAAAGGAAGTAAGGAAAAAGAAAAAGATGAGGAAGAAGAGAGATAAAGACAGAAGAAAAAAACAGAGGAAATACAGAAGGACAAGGGGAAAGTCAAAATGAAAATTAGGGAGTGAACACAGATCATTAAGATAGTGTACTAAATTATCTTTTAAATTATTTACTGATCTTAGATATTACTCACCACCAGAACTTGACAAAATATCAAAATGTTTCTACTGTGTACTTAAAGTTTTATTTATATAAAGTAATCTTTTAAAAAATTACAAGAATTTTGTTTCTCAACAAGATGGTGTCAGATTAGTAATTGCTCACCCCTCTATGTTCTTTTATTAAGACAATGTTTTTTAAAAGAATTGTTTGTTTATTTATTTATTTATTTATTTATTTAATATATGTGAATTACATTGTAGCTGTCTTCAGACACACCAGAAGGCGGCATCGGATCCCAGTACAGATGGTTGTGAGCCACCATGTGGTTGCTGGGAATTGAACTCAGGACTTCTGGAAGAGCAGTCAGTGCTCTTAACTCCTGTCCCACCTCTCTGGCCCCTGTGTTCTTCTATAAAACCCACCTGAAAGAATGACAGAGCCTATGAGCTAAGACAGATGCCGAAGAATCCCAGTCTGAACCAGGTGAATACAAATGATAAGTGTTTGTAAGGCAACACTACATTTCCTAGTTTAAAATACTTGGTAATTCCTACTAAACTACATATTATTTAATTCATAAGTAAATTCCAATATTGATGGCAACATCATAACAAAAGATAAAAAAACTTTATATCCTGTTAGGCCTGGTAATGAATGGTGTAAAATAACAGTCTTCCAAAAGTAACTAGTGAATGATGCACTACAATTGAATAAGAAATGGACTTTTAAAGGCTCTATCATTTGGGGTTCTTGCTTCTGGTAACAAGTACTCTAGAAACCATCTCTCAGCTGCAGAAAAGATAGAAAATAGTTTTTGGACTCACAAACTAAGACAATAATAAGATAGTAAAGATAAGGCAAGGAGCTTGGGAAAGGAAGTGGCAGGATGTAGAAAGACAGGGATGTGAGCCAGGCATGGTGGCACAGGTCTGCAATGTTTGGAAGGCAGAGGCAAAGGGCTCAACAGTTCAAGCCCAGCCTTAGCTACACACTGAATTCAAGGCTGACCTGGGCTAATAGAGACATCATCTCACTAAAAAACAAAAACTGCAAAAACAGGCACACAGCCTACTTCTGCTGCTGGATACAGTTCTTAAGAGAGAAACCAGGCAGCCATTTTAGACAGAAACCAGGAATTCGAGAATAAATATGGTGTCCCACCCCTTCCTCTCGTGTTTCTATGTCAGGCAGGGTAGGGAGGGCCCAAGGACATTTAACTCACTGAGAATGAATGAAGAAAACCAGGAAAGGGAAGGAAGAAAGGAGCAGAGAGGAATGAGGATGGAGAGGGAGGGGTGTGTGGTAATTAGGAATGGAGAGGGGCATGCACGGATGAGGGAAAGACGGAGCCTTGTCCACCTTCATACCATAGAGCATCTAACCTTTCCTTCGACCTACCTGGTTAAACCTGTGCCGTCATCTCTCTCGCTAGCAACCGCTAACGGAAGTTATTCTGTGTTCTAACCCACACTTGCATCGTTGCATCTGTCTCTGCTCACACTCTCCTCCTGCATTTCATCCATCACTTACCTGCAGATTTTTTTAATTTTCTTTTCGGGTTTCCCAAAGACTCTAGTATTTCACTTAACCGTAAGGTGATCTCTGCCACCATCACAATGTCCAGGTCTTCCAGTTTATAGCAATGTATCACTTCACTTATCTGCCACAGGAGATAAACCCACTACAAGGAGGAAATATAAATTAGAAGTGTATCACAAAAAGGGGCAAAGTTTTCTAATGTTAGTCTTTCTCTGATCCTCCCCTGATCACAGCAAAGCATTCCATGGGCTTCCTTACTAATGTAAACAACATAAAGTGAATTAAACGAAATATTTAACAATAAATGTTTACAAAAACCCACAAATATTCACCTGCTTATGGTGTGCATGCCTGAAGCTACAATGGAAATTTTATGATGTTATTTTTCGGGATCATCAAACATTTGAAATATTCTCGAAGTGCAAAGTCGGCCAAGTGGGCAAGTGTTTCCAGCTCCATTTCAGGTGCCTGGAAATCAACTTTCAAGCCTACCTCCCAAAGCATAGCGTGTAAACCAGCAAGGGCATAGTAGCACACATTCTGAGAAAGGCTCACGAAGCACGACAAAGAATAACTTCCTCCCACACACATCTGCAAAGGCCAGGAATTATGGGGTGGATAACATGGAAGGCCTAGACTGGAAATGTGTACTCAACTTGAATTTAAAATAAAAAATAAAAAAAATAATAAAACAACTCATGTGAATGAAAAATAAAAAGGAGTTACTTTGTTGGTGCTGATCTTGTGAGAATATTTTGCAAAGTCATTTTTGGATATGTTGAGCCTTTGAATTCCTTGCTTGCATCTCTGCCATAAGAGCGCTATTATGTCCACAACGATATCCTTATCTGGCTGAACACCCTAAAAGCCAAAAGGAGCAGTGTGTGAGTTTCAAGAACACGACGTGTGACCACAGCATTCAGCACATATCCCCAGCAATGCTCCTGTAAGTCTTCTCATGTCCCAGATCATTGACCCACACCAAATGAGTGCGCTAAGGAGAATGTCTTCCCTGCCATAGCCACTACCAGCTGAGCAGGACATAGGCTAAGAGAACCCATGTGGTTTCCCCCACAGACCAATGTCCTAAGTAGTCCGGCTCCCTGAGTCTCACCTAGCACTCTGGAACACTAGTTCGGCTCTCTCAATTAAGTCTAAAACATTTTCAACCAAGTCTGTAGACCAAGAACTTCTCTCCAACTGGCCAAAGTATGCTTTTTGCTTTCTAAACGTCTTGTATTGAAACAATAAGGAACTGCAGAAATAAAAGGTAAAGTAGTGACAGGCGCAGGAAGACAGTGCAGAGAAAGTGGGGAGAGAACTCAGAGAAGGGTGGGGTGTGGGAGCAGGGAGGGTGGAAAGAAAAGGAGCATCAACGCACGGCCCATCCTGGGCCAGCCTCCTCTCTAGTTAGCTGGCTCTTTTCAGGTAAAATGGGGACTTGTTATATCTGAACTGGGAGGTAAATGAAGTTTATGATTAAAATAAAGCAAGTGTGGAGCTCTCAGGAAGCTCTGAGACTTAATTTGTTATGCATTTCAGCTCGCTGAAGCATCCGGGGAACAGAACAGATACCAAACACTGGTAAGTGTGTGTGGACTTGGGTCAAGCTGAGCTGAACTAAGACATACAGTGTATTCTTTTTAAATGTGTAAGCAAAAGATCTTTACCCTTTAAGCCTTGTTTTTTCTTTCTTTCTTTTTTCTTTTTTCTTTTTCTTTCTTTTTTTTTTTTTTTTTTTTTTGTTGCTTGCCCACTATAATAATTATGTTTTCTACCTGTCTTTCAAAATTCAATACACAGCAGGGCCCGCTGCTGCAGGCCTGTAATGCCAGCTCTTCCCAGCTCAGGAGGCAGAGACAGTGGTCTTCATCCCCAAGGTCAGCCTGTGCAACTTAATGACATCCTGTCTTAAAAAGTATAAAGCAGGCTGCAAAGGTAGCTCTGCAATAGGATACTTGCTTTGCTATATACAGCCATATGTTCTACCCTAGACACTGAGAGAGAGGAAAAAAACCTATCACAGATTCCAAAATATTCTAATAAATTCAGAAGAAATAGAGATACTGTAAAAGCAAAGCATTTTGAATCCCTCTTGTGCTCCATCTACCCAGGAAAATATTAATGCAAAAACCTTATAATTACACTTTCCATATTCATAAACCCAAATTTCAAATAAAATTCCATGAGAATTCAGGTATCATATACGAAAGTGATGAAAACAGATTAGATTACCACCACTCAAAATTGGCTTCCAGGGAAGCTCAGAGATACGCTGGGGAGCCTGATTCAAATTTAAAAATAGTGCTAGTAGTAGGGCACTTGTCCAGTCAAACTCTAGAGTCAATCACTTTCTGCCTCCCCCACCTCATACCCTCCATGGGTGGGGAGAGAAAAGGAAGGGAGAGAGAGGAAAGAGAGAAAAGGGGGAGGAAGAAAGAGAGAGGAGGAGGGAGAGAAAGGAAGGAGAGACGGGGAGAGAGAAAGAGAAAGAGGAGAGAGAGGAGAGAAAGGGGAAAGAGAGAAAAAGAGGAGAGAGGCGGGAGAAAGGAGAGAAGAAAGAGAAGGAGAGAGAGAGAGAGAGAGAGAGAGAGAGAGAGAGAGAGCTGCCTCATGTCTCACTCCAGGAATGCTAATGAATGCCTGGGAAAAGGAATCAGAAAGCTCATGAGTTCATAGGAGCCGAAGATACACAGTAAGTCCCTCTTTCCAAATTCAAAGATGGAGGGTGGGGGCAAACCTGAGCCATGACACATGGGCCACTCCTAAATTCTGGTCATCGTGGGAGACAGTAAGCAAGCACTGTCTCCAGGGGCTGATAAGTGCCACGGCCGAATTTCACTAAACATATCTACTTTTCTTCAAAAACCACTGCCTGGGTTCCCTCATCCTTAGATGGAAGGCAGCTAGCAATTTAAAGAGCAAAGGATTAATAACCTTAGGAGTGGATCCTGCTGTGTTTTGAGGCCGGCCTTGAGCGAGGCCAGACTATTAGGAGATATTTCTTGACACACTGTTACAACCTATCTTAAAGAGTTACTTCACCTTGGTAGGGACACAGACGCAGAAGTGAAGAATTGCTGCCAAGCTAAAGATATCGTCGGTGAATGTGGTCCTCACACAAGACTCTGCACACGAGAAGCAGAAGAAAATGAGGGTGAACAGAGAGGAGAGAAGCCTCACAGACATCACACAGATGATGCTGGCACTGTTTGCCATGACCACACTTATCCTGTCAATAAGCTATTTAAGATGTGTTCTTGTCAAAATGTATCCCGGTAGTCAGTTAAAAATGGCCTGGTGTTTTTATTATCAGTCCACAATGCGTACATCCGCTGTGTCCAAGGAGAAAATTCATACATCCGCTGTGTCCAAGGAGAAATGGAAGACGCTGACAATATTCGAATAATCAAAAATGTGACAAGTGGAGAAATGAATAAAGGTATTTATTTATTCGAGTCTCAATGAAAGAAGAAAGTCTGTCACTATGGGTACACATGATTTGCTGCAATTGGGAGGCTAGGTGATGCCTAAAGGGACAGGGAAAATATAGAAACACAGAATAAAATACTTCTCACTGATCTAAAAGCAGACTAGATGTGTGAGTGTGCATACGGTGATGCTTAAACCCTTGAAGTCCTAGAACGGAAAATGCCGCCTGCAGGTGAGAAGGGGCACATTCAAACTTTCCTTTTGTTCAGCCTTTGTCCCATCCTCCTTTGCCCTTTGCCCTGCTGACCTCACACTTACTGTAATGCTTACGTGGGACTTCCTTCTTGTGTCGAAAGCATTTCCAGAAATGAATGCCTGTTCTCACAAGGTCTAGGGACTACATCAGCTGACACCCAGCTATTTCTGACCTGCCATGTTCTAGGCTCCACCACTCCCGCTGCCCCCAGGCAGTTGGTCAGCCTTGCCAGTCATCAGTCATCAGATGCACTCACTAGACCTTCTGCATTGGACATGTCTTGTCTCACCTCACCAGAAAAGACTACATTTCTCACATTTTTTTCAAGACTCCAGCTACTCACCGTGACAAGCTATGTGTTTTAGATAAATTTGAATGGAGTGTGTCTCCTTATCAGTATCCAAAGGAAAGATCAAACCTCTGTTTTTCTTGACATTGACCAATGGCTCGACTGCAAGCAGAAGAATTAAATCCTTCTCTGCTTTCTTTGACTCGGGGCTGGCCTGCCTCTGAGAAAAGTATATCCCGCTGGTTAAATAGCACATTAACGCCATTTTAACAAAACAGAAACACAAATGAAGAGCTTTGCATGTGTTACCTGGAAAAACTGAATAAGTTGTCCAGCGAGGGATTCAAATAATCCCCACTCTTCGTAAGTAAAAGCCAACTTTGCAAACTTCACAGCAGCACCCACAGAAATAACATTTTTCCTTTCGACTACTTGCTCCAGGAGAGTTGTTTGGGGGAAATCAAGTTTTCCATTTGAGCCGACATTTGAAACTAGAAAACGAGAGAGGAATGTTTGGATGTCATACATTCAAGAAGACGTGCTTTAGATATTCGCTGTCAGACACTGTCAGACTCTAGGAAAAGGAGAAAGAAAAGGGCAAGGGCGCTGTCCCCAGCCTCACTGTCACTGAGGTTGCAGGGTGGTGGGACATGAGAGGTCCTGAGTTCAGATCCAAGCAACTACATTGTGGCTCATAACCATCTGTAATGAGATCCGACGCCCTCTTCTGGAGTGTCTGAAGACAGCTACAGTGTACTTACATATCACAAATAAATAAACTTTAAGAAAGAAAGAAAGAAAGAAAGAAAGAAAGAAAGAAAGAAAGAAAGAAAGAAAGAAAGAAAGAGAGAGAGAAAGAAAGATACCTAAGTGAGCAAATGCTCAGTGCTATGGAGACAAATAGAAAGAGTTATCAAATGTAGGTCTGAGGGAAGCCTTTCCCTAAGGCCACTCAGAAGGACGACCATGGCACGCTGCAGAGATGGTCAGAAGTTAAGAACATTTGCTGCTCTTGCAGAGAACCCATGCATGGCAGCTCACAACTGTCTACAATTCAAGTTCCAAGGAATCCAATGGCTTCTTCTGGCCTCCGTAGGCAGCAGGGCACAGGACGCCAGGCAAACATATGGTGCACATACATGCATTCAGGCAAAACACTCATATACATAAAACAAAAATAAATCTTTTTTTTTTTTTTAGATAAAGGAGTGTGAAATATAATGAACTGGCGAGAGTGAGTTAGCAGCATAAGCTTGACATTGGGAGCAAGAAAGTGTGTCCAGCTAGTGATTTGAATCCAGACCGCAGGATCAGCTACGATTTTAGAAACATCTCATCAACAAGGGAAGGTGGAGGGAGAAAAGGCTGCCAAGGAGAGCTTTTAGTGAAAAGAGAAGAGTCAACAGTAGCAGGTATTACAGAGCCCACAGAAGAGTGTGGGGGGAGCATTGAGCGAGCTTCGCTGACCAGAAAGGAGAATGGGTTTTTCTTTTTTCTTTTCTTCTTCTTCTTCTTCTTCTTCTTCTTCTT
>JADRCD010224370.1:14360-27276 GCA_019843815.1 Montemys delectorum | reverse complement strand
GATAGATAGATAGATAGATAGATAGATAGATAGATAGATAGATAGATAGATAATGTGTGAGGTATCAGCTCTGGAACTGGAGTTACAGACAGGTGTGAGCTGCAATGTGGGTGCTGGGAGCTGAACCCTGGGTCCTCTGGAAGAACAGCCAGTGCTCTAAACCACTATGCAGTTGATGTTTAGTGCTGAGAGAAGCCACTGGGCTCTGGTTCACCTTTCAACAATGCCAGCTGGGGCGTGTGATTCTGAGCCAGTAACAGAAATGCCCTAAGCCCTGATTTCTTTGTGTATAGTTAAAAAGCACCACAGCAGGTGGTTTCCAAGTTCCCCTCCAGGTTCTGAGATTCTGTGACTTTTCCAACAGAACCTGCTCACCCTCACCCCACCAACCACCTTTGCCTTCATTTCCAGATCCTGCCATTCGCAGAGAAGTGCTAGCTGACACCATTTAGAACAGTCAGAGATGGCTTCAGGGAAGGAGGAGACTTGAACCTTGAGGACACTGGACTCAGAGAGGCAACAGGGAAGAGTTAGATAGAAGGGAAGATGGGAGGACAGGAAGACCAGAGGATTCAAGGAAACAATTGAACCCCACAAAGAGTATCTGACTCACTCCCCCGTGAGAGTACTCGATGCTGAGGTTAGGAGGGGCCATGTGACCAGTGAAGACATTGGAGAAGTGTAGCACTTCCATGCTGGGCATTGTGGCTCCTCCAAGCTCTCTGTCACCCCCACCAGCCGAGAAGCCAGCATTGTCTAATGAGTTTCTCCCAGACCTGGCCCTGAACAGCCATTTAGCAGGCCTCCTGGTGACTCTTCTGGCCCTAAACTGAAATGGGAAATTATTTTTAAATCTTCTGAGATGTAGGGGTCATTTGTCATTATAGTATAGTCTAGTTCGTGACACTCCCAATGGTCAACCTAAAGCTCATGAGAAAACCTCAAAACTGATGTCAAGTACCTCAAGGCAAGGAAGGGTCTGTGCAGGCCGACTCTGAGGACTGCCCATTTGCAAGAGGCTGTTATGCAGACTTCTCCCAGGTTCATCTTCAGCAACTCATCCCTTAACATTGCAAAACTGAGATAATGGGAGGCCCCAAAAAGAGAAAGGGGTGCTGGGAGGCCATAGCTCAGTTAGGAAGACCTTCCACGGCTCTAAATTCTGGGGCAGGCTTAAATGATCCAAAGGAATAACACACACATACACATTGCAAGCGTGTGCAGAGAAGGGAGGCCTTGGAGACTTACGCTTTGAGTTTCCTTTAGGTTGAGTCTTATTTTTGGTCTAAACACATTTTTGCTTCTTCTTCTAGATTCAAATACTCCTCTTTTGAAGATCATCACGGCCATCTGTCTCCACAAGAAAAATCATATAAGGAGTGACACCAGGATGCACGCCTCAGCCACTAAGATTGAGCGCTCAGTCAACAGCGCCGTGTGGTAAACTTCCTCCATTTCATGAAATTTTCATACCTTTATCGTGGCCTCTCTGTAATATTTTCGGGAGGTTTCCAGAGAAGCAGAGGAGCTCATTAATTCCAGTTGCCTCAACTCATCAATTTTAGCCAATGCACGCCGAGCAAATGCCTGTGTTGCAATTAAAACAAATTTAATTCACAATAAGTTGGAGAAGAGTGATTAAAAATGTATAAAAATGGTATGTTTTGATGTCTGAGGCATTTGATTTAAGCTGAACTAAACTGCAGGCTGCTGTTGATTCCTTATAACACAGTAGCTCTCCAATCTATCATTTCCTGTGAGCACCAGTAAGCTCTATAAATCTAAAGTTAATAAACATCCTGACACATTAACTCTATGAATTATAGAATGTTTAGGGGAAAGCCAAAATATAGATTAAACCAGACCTTTGTACTGAGTACTGCTCCCGTAACAATGCACACAAGCCTGCTCACACTCGAATGCACACACACGCACATGCACACACACAGCCACATGCACACATGTTTACCATACCGAGGTGGTCTTCACAAACCTCAGTCTCCCTGGTCTAACATGTGATGTATTCTCTATGGATGCTCACACGATCATCACTACAGGGTGAGGTCTCTGAAAGGCCTTATTCACTTTCAAGTCTCCAATGCCCACACACAGGAAATCCTGAAGAACCCGATGGAGAGGCTGGGAGAAGGTAGGTTAGGTCCTGGAACCACCTCACCACTGCAACGATTCTCTAGAGACAACCAACAAAGGTTCGGATGACCCCTTGAGGGGAGTTAAGTAGCAAAAGGTGGTTCTAGGATGCAACAGATTCCACATCGGATTTCCAAAATTTCATATCGTTGACTTTGCCATTTTTTTAAAAAACTACTTTACTCCTAGCTTTTCACAAAGAAAGTTCCAAGCCAGCTACAATATTAGAATTCATGAATGTGTTTTAAGTTCTCCAGTAAGCAAGAACCCAACAGGAATCAAAAGGTCAAAACCGCCCTGTTCTGTCTCCTATCATGTCAGGAGCTGTGAAGCAAACTAAGCCTTCTCTAGCATACTCAAGTTAAACATGTATATGTGGTGAGCAACTTCTAGAATTCTCCAGAGCTGTAGAAATAGCCCAGCAGGGTATGCATTCCCCTGATCCTTTAGCTAGGAACTGCTTACCACCTAACAGTTCAGAATTAATCCAGGCAAGATAAAAGCAAATGTAAGAAACTATTTGTGGTCGGGCAGTGGTGGTGCACACCTTTAATCCCAGTGCTTGGGAGGCAGAGGCAGGCAGATTTCTGAGTTCGAGGCTAGCCTGGTCTACAGAGTGAGTTCCAGGACAGCCAAGGCTATACAGAGAAACCCTGTCTCGAAAAATCAAAAAAAAAAAGAAAGAAAAAAAAAGAAACTATTCATGACCAAATTAGGTACATCAGTTTGGGACCAGAACAGGAGTAGATCCGATCAAAACTGTAAAAGCTATGTCCTGCACCAGGCTCCTGGCCAACAGACTAAGAGAACACTGAAAACCAAGCAGCAGTCCTCAGACCAGGCTGTGAATCCCGAGGAAAAAATGTGTCAGCCTGAAGAAAGGGGTACACTTTTCTAATTTTCACCAAGGCTTCATTCCCTGACAAGTGAGCTCCACGTACCATAGGGAGGATATTCATTTAAAATTATACTGAGATGCCAGCCAATGGGAGCCTATGCTGGCTTATTACATGTCAAGTATTCAGTCTAAAAGACGTACCCCCAAAATGGAGGAAACAAATATAACAAATCAGTCTGGAGGCAGAGAAGAATCCAGATAAACGTATAATAGGTGCAGTGGAGTCTAAAATGGAGCAGGGAAGGAAGGGGCTTCCTGCAACAGCAAACGTCGGAGAGGGAGATGCTGGGAACTGGGAGAAGAGGGCAGCAAGGGCAGGGAAGACAGGTCCATGGGTATAACGCTTGCTACACAAGCATGAGGACCTGAGTTTGGATCCCCAGACCCCAGGTAAAGCCAGGCACCGTAGCTCACAGTTGTAATCTCAGCATTGCAATGGTAATATGGGAGGCTGAGCCAGGCAAATCTCTGGAAAACTAGCCTGGAGCAAGCAAGAGTGGAGAAGAGACGCTGTCTGAAACACAATGAAAAGCGAGGACCAAGACCTTGTCAAAGGTTGTCCGCTGACCTCCACATGTGGCGTCTCTCTCCCTCCCCACCCCCCAACAAACACACACACACACACACACACACACACACACACACACACACCCTACACACAAAAGAATAAGGACTAAAATGAGCAAAGAAAGTCTAAGCTGGCAGGGCAAGAGTCAAGGAGAGAGCTCACACACAAGGTAGAGGGGAAAAAGCCCCAAAACAGAATAGCCAAGAAAAATATCTTCAGATAAAACCAGGAGTTTCTTGGCTTTGCTTCCTTCTGGTTCTTTGGCTGGTTTGATGCCTTGAGACATCGAGAGGAGATGGGGGTTGATAAGCTGTACTTCAAATGCTGAAGCCATCCAACTTAGAGAGCCACATACCTCCCCGTGGATGCCAGCCTGGCAGTCATAGTGGCACTGGCAGACGGCAGTGTAGAGAGTGGCTCTCCATGTCAGGTACCTGACAGACAGGAGCGGGACAGAGGATTCCATGCACATGCTGGCCCACAGCAGGAACTCTAAGGCCTGGGGAGCAGAAAGCACAACTGAATTGGTTCTCATCTCTTACACTAGCCATAATATTACTCAGAACCATCCAAGTCCCTGCTTTGAGTTCAGGTTGTTGGCTATTCCAATTGGTTACCATAAACAATGAGTCAAAGAAAACCAGCATTTCATGTGTGTGTGTGTGTGTGTGCACATGTGCATATGTATGCTGGTGTGTATGCACATGTATGTGTATACATGTAGAAGCCAAAGTCAACACTGAATGTCTTCCTCCAGTGCTCTTCATCTGATTTTTTATTTTTTTGAAATGGAGTCTCTTACTGAACCTGGGCCTCACTGACTCAGCTGGACTGGCTAGCCAGTTAATCCTTAGGACATGCTTGTCTCCACCTTCTCCGTGCAGGGATTATAGGCATGCAGCCCTGCCTGGCTTCTTTATGAACATGGGTTTAAGAAATCAAACTCAGGAGTTCATAACCATAAAGCAAGCACTTACCAAGAGCCCATCTCCCCACCCCCTGGATTTTTGTTTCTAATTTAAGTTGAGAGGGCCCCGAATCCCAAAGTAGCTGTTTTAGAGTCTTTTATTGTTCTAGAATAGTTCCTTAAGAGGTCTATGAGCTGAGCTCGCTTTCAGCAATATTTTTCAAGTGTGAACTCTGGTCTAGGAGCCACTCAAAGTTGCTAGTTGGTCTGTGGAAGCAGTGTGTTGTTTTGGTTTAGGAGGATCGGGAAAATGGAAAGGGCTGAAATAGTCGGACTGAAATCAGATAAACTTAGGCTGCATTCCCCATTTCAGTGTCTCTCTAGACCTCAGCTGTCTCATCTGTATTATGGGTACTTTGATACAGCCCAGCCATGCTGCTCTGAAGAAAGAACCAGTGTGAAGGATGGGCGGGGGTAGTGTCCAGTACACTGCTAAGTACTTGTCCTAGTTAGGGTTCCTATTGCTGTGCTCAAACACCACGACCAGAAGCAAGTTGGGGAGGAAAGGGTTCATTTGGCTTACACGTCCACATTGTAGTCCATCACTGAAAGAAGTCAATGCAAGCAGGGCAGGAACCTGGAGACAGGAACTGATGCAGAGGCCATGGAGAGGTGCTGCTGACTGGCTTGCTCTCCACAGCTTGATCAGCCTGTTTTCTTACAGACGCCTGGACCTAACCCAGGGTGGCCCCACCCATTACGTCTGGGCCCTCCCATATCAATCACTAATTGAGAAAATGCCTTAGAAGCTTTCCTCCAGCCCAATCTTATGGAAACATTTTCTCAATTGAGATTTCTTCCTCTCAGGCGACTCCAGCCTGTGTCAAAGTGACATAAAACTACCTGGCAGAATGCTCTGGAAATGGCAACAACAGAACCCAACGTAGGAAAGCTGACAGGTGCCCTGAATCCTCAAGCCACGACACTTTAGACAGCAGGACAAAACGCTTCCTCCACTGAGAAAATCTGGCTTCAATAACTAAAGAATAACTTCTTCAGTGGATCAATGACCAGCCTTGAAAGGGAACTGCATCCCAAAGGCCCCACGGCTTTGTGGACGGAGCAAACCCACCAGGGTCACGTGGTGTTTAATAGTAAAAACTGAGAAAGACAGCGGTAACCGTCAGGCCCCACTCCAATCTTCGATGACTCAGAGGAGGGAAGAGCAGTATATTCCCAGTCTAGTTAGTTTCAATTTCAAAGGAAAAGAAACTACTGTATGCAGATGAGGATTTCACAGCAGGGCTCAAGTCTTCTCAACCCCCCCCGCCCCCCCCCCCCCCCACACACAGGCAGGAACTTAAGCTCCTCCCACTAGACTGGGCGAGCCTGTGCATAGTCCTCATCCTTGTAACCCCATATTACTTGGCAAGTAGTGAGCTCACGGAAGATGCTTGTTGATTAGCAAACAGACCTTCACTGAAGGGGCAGTTCACCAAGCTGGCTGTGGAAATGCTTCAAGCAATCATGGGAATGGAAGGGCTTCAAGCCCCCCTAACTTTCCTCCCACCAACATCACCAGCACCAACACCGGAACATCCCAACCGAGAGTTCCTAGCCCAATGACAAGAAACACATCGTGGCAGCACAGGGCCATTTTCAACATGAGAAAATGACAACTTCATAATCTAGACTAAAATCCACCTTCGTAGGCTTCCGGCCGGCATGCAGTCCTAGCTAGATCTTCTGGGAAAGTCCTAAACAACGCACAGCTCACTTCCAAACACAACCGTCCGCGGACCTGAAAATACCCAAGCAGCCTGTGCTCCCGGCTAGATCTGCCTCTGGGATAAATTTCCCGGGTCCCTGTAGAACGCATTCAACTCCATCTCCCTCGACCAGCCTGGCTCATGTTCAGTGGCTTTGCTCTAGGGTGTCTGGGTGACCACAGCGAGGAGGAGATTCAGGCCCAGCTCTGAAGACACACCACTGCCAAGTCAGCCCCATGGTGCTCTGGTGGTGCTTTCTGCCACTGCGGCCCAGGTTGTTGATTTACCTTGCCAGCGTTGGCAGAACCTCCTATTTCCTCACACCCACTGCCCAAGTACAACCCCGAGTGGGGAATCATCGTGGTCTGGAGAGTATGGAGTGTAACTCTGTGTAAATATCCTCTTCAAACCAGCAGGCATTCACAAAATCCCTCAAAGCTTCCGCAAGAAGAAAATTCATGTTTCAAAGTAGAAATAGCTTCCCTTCACAGTTACACTTGGGTTTGGCTTTAAGAGTTGGAATTAGGGCTGGAAAGATGACTCAGCGGTTAAGAGCACTGACTGTTCTTCCAAAGGTCCTGAGTTCAAATCTCAGCAACTACATGGTGGCTCACAACCATCTGTAAAGAGATCTGACACCCTTTTCTGGAGTGTCTGAAGACAGCTACAGTGTACTTACATATAATAAATAAATAAATCTTTAAAGAAAAAGAGTTGGAATTAAAGAAAGAAAGAAAAAAAATCCAAGCGTATATTGCCAGAAGGGACCTTAAGTTAAATCTAACCTAATCTGACTCAGAGAATCTGAACTGTTTCTAAGAGAGAGGTGAACTGGGGCTAGAATGCAAGTCTTTGAACTGCTAAGTGACGCATTCTTTCCACCGCAAGCCTGACAAAGGAGCGAAGTGTGCCAAAACCCACCAGAAGATGCTTTCAAGTCTAGAGATGAAAAGCCAAGGCAAAAAAAAAAAAAAAAGACACAGTTTGTAGCATTTTTTTTCTCTAGCCCTAAAGCCTAGAAATAATTATTTTTATTAATAAAGTGGATGGACTAAAACAGGACAATCTTCTTCACAGGAAAACAAAACTTCAAAAAGTTAAAATCTAGACAGATCTCTATGGATCCCACAAAAGCATGCTTCAGATGTCAGCAGGGAAAACACACACACACACACACACACACACACACACACAAACACATACAATAAATTAGCTCAGCCACAGGATGGCACTGCAGCCTCGTGTATCACAGGTTTATGTCAGGAGCCATTTCAAGGTTGACTTGGAGTTTATGTAACAGTACAGGAGTGGCTTAATGACTGTGCAAGCCAAATACTTCACCAAAATAGCTAGAAAAGTAAAACATAAGTCCATACTTTTGCTAGTATGTTCTTTAAAATTTTTGAATCCCAGACTGCCTCAGAAGATGCTAGATTTATTTGGTGACCAAGGCAAATGTGTCTCTTGATTGTTAGGAATAGTTTTGGGTAGATGGCTCATTGTACTTCTGAGGCATATACTGGTGAGTGCTTTAGTGGCTTCTATCTGAAGAAAAGCCATTCATCAATCTTGGTCTTTGGGATTTAAGGGAAAAAGATCTGTCCCTCCCACGAGGCTCCTCCATTGGGTAGGTAAACCAGAATAAGACAGGCAAGACAGGAGTCCATTTATTAACTGGATAGCCATTGCTCTTATGGAGTTGTGAGGTGATACTTGGGACTATGGCCTCAAAACGCCTCAATGAATACCTGTAATTGTGAGCAAGGTCAGTTTTCTCAGCCTCTGCATCCCCATCTGTAAGTTTAGTGAAAACAGTGTCCTCGTGAAAGTGATGGTGATGGTGATGGTGATGGTGATGGTGATGATACCACTGCCTGGTGGTGGTGGTACTTATAATTTTTACCTCAAAGACTGTAGTGAGTACTGCTATGAATATAAAACCCTTCCACAGTACCCAGAATGCAATAGGGTTTGCAGCCATAGTGAAGGGTAGCCGGAATGCCTGGGTTCTACATTACTGGGAGATTAAGTCAATCAAGAATGACACCGAGAGTTCCGGGAGATGCCCAGGAACTCTTGTGCAGTTACAAACTTGAACTCGGGAACTGGGAAAATGAGCTCACTCCTCAGCACCCACGTAAGAGCCAGGCGCCGTGGTGTGTGTCTTTAACTCCTGCACGGGAAGAAAAGAGAGACAGACCAGAGGTTCTGATGATGGCGGCAAAGTAAACCAACAACCTGGGCCACAGTGGCAGAAAGCACCACGAAGGCAACACGGGGCTGACTTGGCAGTGGCGTGTCTTCAGAGCTGGGCCTGAACCACCCACACGCCTAGAACCAAACTGTGCAAGCTCTGTGAGAGAGAATTCCTGTCTCAAAAAACCGAGGTAAAGATCAACTGTGGATGGCACCGACATCAGCTTCTGGCCTAAAAACACTCATACATGTGTACACACGTACAGATGCACACACATTCATATACGTATATACACACACACATTCATATGTGGTAATCACACAGACACAGCCATACATGTGTATCCATACCCATATTAAATGAATAAAAGTAATAATTAAAAAAAAAGACAAGCTCTATCAAATCAAAAGTCCCTACAGCTTATAGGTGTGGTGGAATCTCCAGGGCTTATGACCATTAAATGGAGCTATCTATGGGTAGCCTCAGATAAGCTATGGGAAGATACCATTCGGAGACTTGGGAATCTCTGGGTAAAAAAAAAAAAAAATGTTAATTCCTTTGAAGCTTGCCATACTGAACAAGCTAGATCCTAATTGGATCCCCAAGTGACAGCTGTACAAACCCAAAATCCTTGCAGGCTTCATTGTCCCAAACCCCTTCCCACAGGCCGAGGACTTCTCAACTCTCCTCCTCTACCTTGTACTTTGTCAGAGACAAACTCAAGTCCCATGAGGTCAGGAGAAGAGATGTTTGGCATGGATTATAAATGAAGTATTTTAAGAAGACTTTCACATTGATTTAAAATCCTCTTGACGTTAACAACTACAACCACTAACAACCAAATGTTGATGCAGACAGATGTGCCCTTCAAACCTCTTGACGAGCTAACACTATAGCAGACCAAGCCATGGCGGCTCTGTGGAGTGATATTCGTTAACACAGCAAGTGAAAATTCTTTTTTTTAGAATCTCAATGACAACTAAAAGCAGCATGGGCGGCAGAGTCTACAGAGCAGCTTATTATTATATGTGGGACAGCCTCGCTTCTGTTTAATTCGTACTCAAAACACTGGCCCAGAATTTGTTCAAGTTATTATTAGTAATAGTCTTTGTTTTTTCATTTGAGGAACCAAACAGAAAGTGAACTTACAATTACTGTTAGCCATGAAGCATGCAAATATCATGCCTTCTATTTTTATTTTTTAAGTGTGGTTAGCTCTCAGATACAGGTCTAGTTCTGATGAAATGTGTAAAAATCACTGTCTCTCCCAAGCATTTGACTACTCAGGGACAGACAATCCTAAAGAAGCAGTGTTTCCCACGCCAACAGCAACTCCAGCAGGGTCTCCATGGGAGTAGAGTTGCCCTTTCTGGCCCATGTTCCAATACCTGGGGGCTGAATGCTGGGAATAAATATGTGCGACCAACATTGTGGGGAGAGTCAGTAGACATGGCAGTGGCTTTCTGGTACTAAAACTGCTCAGTGAGTCCCGGGAAGCAAGAATCGTGTAAGTGAGTCTCTGGGCCTAGCAGATGGCTCAGCCAGTGGGGCACTTGTCTTGGAAGCATGGCTACCTAAGTTTGGACTCCAGAACCCATGGGAAGTGCTACCTCTGACGGTGCATGCTTCATATCTTAACACTGGCAAGCGGGAGGCAGCAGGATCCCTGAGGCAGGCTGGCCAGCTAGTCTATTCTAATGGGGCACTCTCGACCGATGTCTCAGAGGAGGTAGACAGAGTTCCCAAGAGTGATACCCAAATAGTCCAATGGTCTGCAAATACACATTGCATTTGCACACACAGTATGTACATACAAAAATAAGAATAATTTAGAAGTCCCCTTGCCCACAGCTGCAGGAGGAGTTAGAGAGTTTGGGTGGTTCTTCCAAGTAGCATGTGAGTGGTAAGTAAAAAATCCAAGGACTCCATAATACAGTTCACCCTGCAAACCAAAACACTTTGCAAAGTGGCACAGACAGGAGACTTTTAATGATTACTATGGGGCAAACAGCATAAAGAGGAATGTCCTGAGCCTGCCAGGAAGGAGAGTCCCCTTTCCTAATAACCAGATGACGGTCCGTATCAAGTATGAAGATGCGATGTCTGACACACGGAGACACTAAAATATGTCTGTCAATGTTAATAATCCCCCATCCTTTCTTTAATATGATTACACTGTCACTACCTTCAGACACACCAGAAGAGGGCATCGGATCCCATTACGGATGGTTGTGAGCCACCATGTGGTTGCTGGGAATTGAACTCAGGACCTCTGGGAGAGCAGTCGGTGCTCTCAACCGCTGAGCCACCTCTCTGGCCTGATAACCCTCATTCTTGACATATGGCCCTGACTTTGTATGATTACAATTAAAATCAAAATGGATGCATTTATCACATGTATTCACTAACTGTTAAATGATCCCCTAGTCAGTCTTTGCTCAGCTCAGCACTCAGTGTATAGAAAGCCATGAGAGAAGAGCGCTACAGTTCATACCTTGGAAGACTGTCCTATGACCATCAGCTTTCGGCAAATGGTGTAGATGTAAAGGGTACCTAAGTGCAGAGAAAGATGGTTAGTATGCTTTACAGTCGAAAGGCTGAGGCTGTATATCGCGGTTTCTATGGCTTAGGTCTGCCATCCCCCAAACGAACGCTCTCCTGAGGTTTGATGATGGGAGGGGGTGATCACTGTTATAATTTTTCTTGTCATTTCAGCACAAAATCATGGAAATAACTAACATGATCATATTTTAAAAATGTTGACGCCATGAGCCTCCGGTCTCATTTTATGGCAATTCGAGTTTTAAAATATACTAGAGATAATATTTTAGCGGGTAATTTACATATACCTTGCTATTTTATTACTTTCTTTGTTCCTGTGGCTTCCTTATGGTTGAAAATGAGAGATTTATGTCTGGATAATATTAGGATGCATTTAATCAAGAAGGAAGTCCAGGGTGGTTTAAAACTTGAAACAGGTGAGAAGCTGTGTTTTACCCATTTTCTGCCTCGGATAATACTCACCCCGTTATTAAGTCATTCCCTAGAGGCAGTCTAATGGAAACTACCATCACAGTATGATTTTTGTGTCAGGCAATTAATTACAAGAGGAAGAAGGATGAGAGGGAAAGCGAGCATCGCCAGGCCTCTGCCTGTGAGTAAAGGGCATGATAGCACTGTAAGCCTGCTTGAAAGTGCTCGTGCTTTTAGAAGGCTTGGCTTGTAATGACAACGAGTCCAACTGTTTTCTACAAAGTAGCTGATCTAAAATTCACAACCATCAAAATTCAACTCTAAAAGCATCTGCTCCAAGAGGCATTCCTTGATTTAAAAAAAAAAAAAAAAATACCTGTAAGAGCAACAAACATCAATTACACGCATTGGCGGCAAAGACACTGAATGCCACCTGAAGTTCTTACAGCACCTAAAGTCTCACAGAGAATGCAATCAACTGGTTCTCAGCAGCCAAGGACTTGGCAGAACGAATGTCCATGGCCTGTGCTCTCTACCTTCACTTAAGATCCACCAGGGTGGAAGCCACACTGCTAGAACCCGCTCAACCCTCGGCTTGGCTGTGTTGACAATAGCAGTGGGTAAGGTGCTGGCTTTGCAAGCACGAGGCCTTAGCTGGGTGTGTGGCATACACATGTGACCCCAGTCCCGGGAGGGAAGAGAAAGGTGAGTTCCAGAGACTCACTAAGCAGTCAATCTAGCTGAAACAGTGAGCTATAGGTTCAGTAACAAAACCCTGTTTCAAAAGACAATAGAAGATGACACCTTGACACTAATCTCTATATTCACATGCACACACACACACGTATACATACATATACACTAGACACACATATATCCTACACTACACACATGTGTACACATATATACACTACACACACATACATAGACACCACACACACTTATACATAACATACATACATATATATACACAATTACATTATACATGCAGGCACATATACACTATATAGACAGAGTGGGGAGATGTCATATGACTGATTCCTTATAAAAAGGAAACACGGTCCCCAAGTAGGGCAGAGCACACAGGAAGCACATGCCTGACCACAGAGCATGTGACTCAGGTTCAAGCCAGGCACCTGGAAAAGCACAGCAGCAGCAGCGGGCTGTCCTCAGGAACGGCAAAGGCTCTTCTAGGTTTTAAACCAGGCCTGTAACCCTGCCAGCCTTAGCTCCTCCTGATCATAGTTAAAGTCTTCTTGGTGGCTCAGGATTTTGGCCTGGGCTCACTAAGTCGCACAGCAGAAACCATGGGCAAGAGTAGATGGTGCAAGATGGGACATAGACTGAATTCTTGCCAGCTTTTTTTCTTTTTTTTTTTTTTTTTTTTTTTTTTTTTCCCAAAACCTCCCCATCCCTTATTTTTTTTTGCCCATCCAGGGAAACCAATTCATCC
>JADRCD010224370.1:0-14260 GCA_019843815.1 Montemys delectorum | reverse complement strand
CTTTTTTTTTTTTTTTTTTTTTTTTTGAGCCAAATCCATCCATACCCTGAATTTACTGAGCCCGATCAAGGGACTCCTTTTCATCAAAGATGGCCACTGTCAAATGGTTTGAAAGTCTAGATTAGTTGAGTTCAGTTACTAGAGGATATCTGAAATCTTTCAGAAAGAATCAAGACTAACTAAATATCTTAAGTAACCGATGACACATTGTCAACATAATAAAAGGTTAAATGTACTTTGACAAGTTATCAAATGCATAGTTTTGACTGCTTAAAATACAAACTGTAAAAACCTTGGGGGCCTGTTCACTCGCTAAGCCCAGAGTTGGACCAACTTCGCCCCGAACAGTCCAGGTGCTTTGTGCCCCTGGTTCCTTCAGCTCCTTGTTCAGCATTTTATAAATACTCCTACCTCACCCGCTCCCTTAGCCTGGCCTCTGCTTTCCTGATCTGCCTTCTGGCCTATACTGTCTCAACAACAGCTCCTGACACCATGTGTTTCATGCACTGCCGTCCTGCAGCAGGAGTTAGCATAAGAATGTATTTGCTATCTCCTCCTGCTCCTCAGACACCTAGGGCCATGCCCAGCTCACGGGAGGCACTCAGTAAGTCTTAGATGATTACACTAGAACAGGACCACTAACTAGTGAGACCACATTTAGAACATGTATGGCCCACCACCCAGCAACTCCACTCCTGGACACAGGTCCCAGAAAGCCGTCCCTCCAATCTTTTGAAATGAGGTGAGCAAAAATACTGAAGGCAAAATTGTTTGACTAAGTGTCCCTAGGGATATATACGGGGAGTTAAAAGTCACATCCTGGGACCTGGTGGATTCTACAAGAATAGCATTGACTGGGGATCCAGAAATTGAAGAGTTTCAAGTTCAAAGTCATACTTATAAACACAGAGGTCAGAACCAGAAAAGAGACAAAGGAGATGGAGATACACAACTCTAATCTCTTTTTTAAAGAGGAGAAAACTCTGATTATTCATATATTTATTCATTCATTCATTTATGAGACAGGGAGTATAATAAAGCCCAGCTGCCATCTTCCTGCCTAAGCCTCCAAACGCTAGAATTACAGGTTTACATCACTACATCACATTTACATCTTGAAGGCCAGAAAACAGTGTATATCATTTCTACCTTCAAGTGCTGTTCACTGTCTCACTGGTCCAGAAGCACTGGCCCTGCCCTGTCCCACTCTGCAGCATACCTTGAAAAGAACCAAGAACACTGTTGATGACCAGCCACAAATGCTTCCCAGTCACTGATCCCAAGAGCCATCCTCATTTCTAGCAGCAAATGTGCACTGTCGGTTCAGTCACAATAGCAGCACATGACAACAACTAACCAGACTCCCCAGAGACCTCAGGGACTAAACCACCAACCGAAGTGTACACCTGGAGGGACCCATGGCTCCAGCCACATATGTAGCAGAGGATGGCCTGTCAGTCATCAATGAGAGGAGAGGCCCTGGCTCCTGTGAAGGCTTGATGCCCCAGTGTAGGAGACTGCCAGGGTGGGGAGGCAGGAGTGGGTGAGTAGGTGGAGGAGCACCTTCATAGAAGCAGAGGCAGAGAGGATGGGATAAGGGACTTCTAGAGGGGAAACTGGGAAAGAGGATTACATTTGAAATGTAAATAAATAAAATATCCAATTTTTAAAATTAAAAAAAAAAACTAAAAAAACAAATTTTCATTTCAAAATCTTAAAAAAGAAAAGGAAAGGAAAGGAAAGAAAACTGACTTGGTTTCCCCCAGAAAAAAAAAAGTCAGGAGAAGTTATGAGGTAAACTTTCAATTGCCACAAGAGGAGGGAAAACAGTATATTTCATTAGAATTACTCTTCCCTAGTCTATGCGCAGCCAACAGACTGTCACAACCTTTAAACTGTATTATCCATCCTCAGCACCATCAAGAAAACAAGAGTGTATTATACAGAAGCCAACACAGGGAACACCTCAGAATAGCTTTAGAGTAGAAAACCAATTATACTTTAATAGCTAAGATAAGTTTCTTTACACACACATGTAATTATATATATTATACGTAATATATATGGGTATGCATGTGTACATATGTACATGTATGTGATATATAGGTATACACACACACATACACACATATATATGTATGTATATATATATATATATATATATATATATATAGAGAGAGAGAGAGAGAGAGAGAGAAAGACAGAGACAGAGACAGAGAGAGACAGAGAGAGACAGAGAGAGACAGAGAGAGACAGAGAGCCTTACTCAAAACCAAGCTGGGTCATGGGGGATGTTCCTGTGTCAAAAGCCAAAACCATTGGCCAGGGTCTTTGAGGAGAGGACAGAGAAAGCAGATGATTCTTAGACTCAGTCTACCATTGATCTGCCCCATATGTCTTCCCCACTTATCAACTACGGTCCTTACTCTTCATAGACCTGAAGCCAACAACCCCATAGCCACTGATCCTTCCTTTGGTGAAAACCCCAAAGTCTCTACTTGTGAGGACAAGCTAAAATGTAATCCAAGTTAAAAAAAAATACAATCATTCTATTATACATATATGTATTCATATTCAATTCTATGTATAAAAGTGTGTATATTTTAAATCACAAAACTGCATCACCCATCAAACTTGGCATTTGAAGAACTGTCTGAAAGACATAATGGGAAATAAGACATCTCGGTTCACACCGTTGAAGATAATCCAGCAAAGGTGCTCCTGAGGGAGAGCCACCTGCATGATGAGTCTAAAAGAAGACAAGATGTGCAGACACTGCCTCACGGACTCTTCGTTCTGCAGGTTGGCATCACTTTCACAGACCAGCTGGTAGTTGCAAATATTTTTTCCACTCAAAGCATGAAACTGGAAGACATGGGAAACATATTAATATAAACCAAGCTTATATAATTCAAAAAAGGTATTTCTCAATGATGTTGAAAAATAAAAAACAAAACTAAACTAAAATGTGAACATTTGTGTTTAATTGGTTTAATGGATTGTCAGGCTTCAGGCTTCATTAGAAAATTCCTTAAGATTAGCTTTCCAGAAGTGAAAGAAAATCCCAAACAAAACAGTACTGAAATCCCATTACCCTATTATCTCATTACCATTCGGCATGATTTGTAATCTCATCCAAGAGCATTTTAACCTATTTATTAACTCAAATGTGATTGTCTCGATTTATAGGATGCTTTCAGCAAATGTTGATTGACCACTACTATTTCAAGGGAGACTTGAAAAAAAGAGAGAGAGAAAGAGAGCCTCAGCTCATGGCAGAAGCGACATGTTCCAGGCAGAGGCAACATTAGGAGTGCTTCGGGTATCTGTCATGGTCGCTGAGTCCAGACGAGGGCATCAGACACCCTGGAATTACAGGCTGTCATGACTGAGTGCCGGGAACCAAACCCAGATCCTCTGCAAGAGCAGCAAGCACTCTCAGCTGCAGAGCCAGCTCTCCAGCCCCTGGGCTTGTTTCTTAATCTCTGATAATCTTGTTTCTTTTATGGGTAAAAAGGCAAAATAGTTCCACCTCTGAGGGCCATAAGGAAGCTGTGAGATGGTAACTTATTTATTTATTTATTCATTTATTTATTTATTTATTTATTTATTTTGGAGACAGGGTTTCTCTGTGTAGCCTTGGCTGTCCTGGAACTCACTCTATAGACCAGGCTGGCCTCGAACTCAGAAATCTGCCTGCCTCTGCCTCCCAAGTGCTGGGATTAAAGGCCTGCGGCGCCAGAGGTGGTAGATTCTTACAATGCATTCAGACATTACCTAACACAAAGCTCACTTTGGCATGATTTTTTTTTTCTCTGTTGGCTTGCATTTTCATCCCCATAAAGACTCCTGGGATACTTGGAAGGGAACATAACAAGGCCAGACTACAGAGAATCTTAGGGAGAGGAAATCTGACAGGGCCCCCTGCCCCATCCGCCTATCAGGGGCTCCTGTAGTTCCCAGATCCCCAAGCACAGTCGTGAAACAAGGTGGGGTTTCGGGGAGGGTGCTCATCTAGTAAATTAATGCTAACAATTAATATATAGTAACACTGAACAATAAAAATAGGTCTTAAAATTTCTTATCAAAAACCTATGTTTCTGCTCAAAGAGCACCCCCCTTTTTTTAACAATACCTATATAAGAAACCTCATTTTTCTCTTCTGTAAGATGGAGCAATAATAAGCTCTAACACCTGTTTTAAGAATCCAATATGCTTTCCAAAACTCTTTGTAAACGAATGTACATACAAGTACTAGTTATTATAACAACAGTGCTGGCTGCAGGATGGACTAGCACTTAACACTGACATAACCGCTGGAGCTTGGTGAATTCCCTGTCTTGTCTCGTCCTCAAAACTTGCATCAGACAACATACGGGGCACAGCCAGATGCAGTATTAGGCGGAGGACGCTCTCTAGTCACCGTCAACCAAAGGCTGCACTAAGCCCACAACTAGTCACAAGCCCTTAGCTGCTTCTCCCATCTTACTGTAAGTCTGGCCCTTTCATCTCCAAAGCCTTTTGGGAAGAAGACGGTTTTGAACTGATTTATGTCTTCTTTATGCTCATCAAAATCAGTCATGAACTCCTGGAGATACCGCCCATAGCACTGCAGAAGAGCCAGCTTGTATTCCTAAAAAAAAAAATGAAGGCCTGGTTACAGTTTCAAAATGTTATCTTAAGACTGGGTGACAGAGTATCCTTAATCCTATTAGTAGGGGTTACTACTACTTCCAGAGACAAATACAGCCAGTGATTCAATGTAACTTTTGAAAAATAAGTGTTACCCTTTTGGACCTAGGGTCCATTTCCTTACACTCCAAGCTCTACACCGCCATGTGACTAGCACCATTTCCCGAGTGTACTAAAGTGGCAGGCACTCTCTACTGCAATGCACGCCTGTTACTGCGTTGACTTCTCAGAAGAAGGCCTCTGGGATATGGGACCGTCAGGACCACAGTGATGAGAAGGTGCACATTTGTTCTGTATGTGGTAAAGCCCTCAACATCTCATAGACTTGGAATCTAAGTTCCCGAATCCAGCATCCCCTGCTTATGGTGGCCCACATGTTTAATTCAGGAGTGAGGGCTGTAACCTTGCTACAGAGTCAGGGGGTTGGCTTCCATCACCCACAGGAGATGGTTAACCTGGAAAGTGTCAGCAGGAAACAGTAGTACTTGGAAAGCTGAGTCCTTTGCCACTCCTCCACGGCTTCCTTCCCCCCCCCCCCACCCCCCCACCCCCCCACCCCGGCAGCCCTGTCTCCAGGAAAAGCCTGGCTCTGACCCGCCAGCTGCATAGCCCCTGCCTAGTCTCCACCATCAAACATGGCTCCATTCTTATCATCAAACATTGCTTGTTCTTATTTCTATTGACTTGTTTGTCTCCTCACCGGTTGGTTTTGAATCTTTCCTGTTCTGACTGGATTTGTATAATATCTCCAAAATGTTAGCATCCCATATTATCTGTGCTGCAACTGAAATATAAATACAGTCTAGAAGTTGATGGCAAGACCAACTCAAGTTCATTTTCAGGATGATAAACACCTTCAGTGACCCATTTCCCATCACTGAAAAGTAGGTAAATCTTCCCCTTATTCTTTCACCCAAATGTAAACACTCTGCCTAGGCCTATCTATCAGAAGCATGGGGATCCTTAGCTGTTGCCCACTGTCAGCTTGCTCCCTCGGTGTCTTAACATGCCTCCTCCTCCCTCACCCACTGCTCCTAAGACTATCGATCTCTACCATGTGATGTCGACCTCTCCATCCCAGAGCTACCAAGATAAAAAAAGGCTATACTGTCAGCTGTCACTCCACTCCACAGAAATAGAACTTGCAACTTGGAAGTCACCCTATTTTCCCCGAAGTCCTGCACTTTCAAGTGTGTAGGAACCATGGTACATGCATGAGAACTAAGGCTACCTTTAATTTAGGTAGAGGAAGCAGGATCCAATTAGTTCTGTGGGTGAAAAGGTGTCACCTGTACCTTCCAGATGGCTGATGGCTGGTTAGAACTGCCAAGACTGAAGAGAGGCTCCTGTTGCAGGTCCAGAGTCTAATTACAATCTCTCTTGGGCTACCACTTAGCCTCTTTAAAGCATCCCTTGCCTGCCTCTGTGCTTGATCCTCGTGACTTGACTACCAGGTAAAATCACTTGGAATATGTTAACTTAGGAGATCCCTCCCCCCAGAACTGCCACCAACCCAAAGGCTAAATATGTCATCAGAGAGTTATCTGAGGCTTGCAGAGATTTCCCACTTTGCTGTGACCTGCCTGCCGCATGTTTCTACCAAGATATTTGAAAAGTGTCTTCGTGTGTGACTAAAAAGTCATAAATGACTATAAAGGCTTCGTGAAACTTAACCACATTGGGCAAGTAATTTGGGGGTAACCTGAATCCGTGTCCCTAAGCCATGGCCACTCACATTTGGCTTCAGAAAAATAATTATCTCTTTATCTTACCTGGGGTAAGTGTTGTTCTTTTGCATTGATGATGTTTTAAAAATGGAAGCCTTCCTATACTTTCTCTATTTCAGTAGTTCTCAAGCTTCCTAACACCACTGCAACCCTTTATAACACAGTTCCTCATGCTGCAGTTACTCCTAACCATACAATCATTTCATTGCTACCTCATAACTTTAAGTTAGCTACTGTTTTGAGCTGTAACACGAATATATCTGATAGAGGATATGTGATACTCCCAGGGGTCTCGACCCATAGGTTGAGAGGTTGAGAACCCCTGCTCTATTTGGTAACGTTGCCTTCCAGTACATAGATTAAAGTCTAAGAAATAGACATGCAGGAAGAAAATCAAGGGAAACTGAAGAACTGAGAAGGCACTCACTTACACTGCCCATGCCTTGACTAAAATCCCTGTGGATAAAATAACTCCTTGTCAAGCATTGAATAGAACTTGCTGTATTTGGACTTAGGCCAGAGATTTGGGGTTAAACTCACAAATTCACAAACTGAAAGCCCAGCCATGGCATGGTCTTATCAAGCCAAGTCCAGGTCCATGACATTCAAAAACATAGACCCTGACACAGAACTCACATTATGGTACACGCTCAGTTTCTGGTATAGTACGGAGCATATATGCCACAGTTGCTAGACTCACAGTACAGCAAAAATATTCAGAAAACTAAAAGTTATTAAAACAGGACACTGAACAGCCAGGCCATTGGCCTGAGGATTGACAGGGCAAGGCTACAGGCCCAGGGAAAAACAACAGGAAGTGGTGTCTGGGCTCCTTTGTATAAGGTAGGAACATGGTGACTCAGCACTTCCTGCTATGGGCCTACCACACCCTCCAGGAGCTGAGCTGCCTTCCTGTCCCAGCCTGCCTCTGGTCCCTAAAGGAACCACCTGGAGACTTTCAAATACAAAATAAAAGGGCAGACTTTGTAGTTGTTAAGGCTGTTACTGTATCTCATTACGATTTTATTTATTTGCATATTGTTTTCCAATATTTAAAAAAAAAAATCAAATCCTTTTGACTTGGAAGGGTACCAATCCAAATACGAAGTAGCCAAAGGAGTTTGTTCCTCACTGGCTCTCTGTCTGCTTTGAAACCACTTACTTTTATTTGACAGAGGCTGTCTCCAACCTTCAGCAGCTTCTCGTTGTAATAGTCGGACGGCAGCCTGGGGGCGTATTTGGTCCAGATATTAAACAGAGTTGTGGCACTGTAAGAGTCATAAAGGAAAAAGACATCTTCAGAAAGAGCAGGCAGCCTCAGTTAATTAGTGGGCAACCCCTTTAATACTTGCCTTGTGCTTAGTCTTTCTCATATTCCTCATTGTTAACATCTAAGTATTAACAAACATTATTATAGTTAGCATGTGCCCAATGTTGACTGGAGCCCTTTCTATAGTCGTTTAAACAAACAAACAAACAAACAAACAAACAAAAACCTCCTTTTTAGAGCAGCTTTTAACTTCACAGTAAAGAAAATCCAGAGATGTTCCTCTATCTCCATCCTCAAGCATGAGCAAGCTGTGTATCCTCTACCAGTATCCACCCTTCTGGGGTTCTTTGTCTCAAGAAAGATCTTAGAGATGGACCTTGGAATGAAGTCCAAGGTCCATTGTACTAAAGGAAGGGACATAGTTCAGGCTAGGTAAAGAGCCCGGAAGCAGCCAGAAGATGGAGCAAAAGTCATGCCTTTTAAGTTAGACATGGAATAGAAATAGACAGATTATTAATAAAGGAGAAAGCACTCCAGAGAAAGGAAGTAAGCCAGTGAGCCAAGGAGAGAGCCATATGGTATATGATCTGTCATAGCTCCCTCCTCTCTCTCCTTTGCATTTCATTTGTTCCATGAATGCTCTGTTCCTCTGGTTGTCAGGACTTCCACTGTTCCTCTGCAGATTGGCTTCTTTCTTATGTTAAGCTTCTTTTTTTTTTTTTTTTTAACAGATATGAGTGTTTTTGCCTTGCTTGCATGTGTATGCAGTACCCAGGGAAACCAGAAGAGAGCATCAGATCACCAGTAGCCATCTACAGGTGGTTGTGAAACACCAAGGCGGGGCTGGAAACCGAACCCAAGGACTCTGCAAGAATAAGAATTTCTCTTAACCATTGAGCCATCTCTCCAGCCCCCTTCCTTGTTAATCTTGTAGCTTTTGTTTTGTATCTTGTTACAATTGATGAGACAACCCTAGCACATCAAGTATTGACAAAGTCCAGAGTTTCTGTCAGGGTTCACTCTTGGTGGCATACTTTTGATGAGTGTTTGACAAATGTATAATGATACATACCAGCACTGCTTCAAGATACAATGTTTCACTGTCCTGAAATTCCTCTGGGCTCCACCTACACTTTTCTCCCTTGTTCCCTAATCTCTGATCTTTTTACTATTGCCATAACTTTCCTCTTGCAAAATGCCCCATAGTATATAATCTTTTCAGACTGCCTTTTTCCTTTTGGGAATATGTATCTACATTCCTCTATGTCTTTTCCTAGTTTGCCAGTTTGTTTCTTATACTGATTAATATTACATGATTGGATAAGATTGTGACTTACTTTTCATTAACCTTGTACAGAACGTGGTGGCTGGTTAACAATTAGCGGTAAAGCTGCTATCTGTATCTGGGGCTGGGGAAGCAGCTCAGTTAATAAAACACTTACTGCATAACAGGAGGCCCTGAGTTGGAGTCCTGGAACCCATGTAAACAGCCAAGTTCTGTGGCACTTGCTTGTAATCTCAGGGAAGCAGAGGCCGGAGGATCTCTATGATTCACTGACCAGCAGCCTATCCTAATTTATAAGCCCCATATTCCAGTGAGAGACCCTGTCTAGAAAACAAAAGATAGTTCTTGATAAAGGGCATTCAAGAGGTTGATCACTGGCTTCTACACACACACACACACACACACACACACACACACACACACACACAGGTGGGGGGAAGTAAAGGGGAGAAAGGAAGAGGGAGAGGAAAAGGGAGAGAGAGAGAGAGAGAGAGAGAGAGAGAGAGAGAGAGAGAGAGAGAGATTAGTATCCACATGTGTCCACATGCAGAATTTTATGTGGATATAATCTTCCTTTGGGTGCCAAGAGCCACAATTACTAGACAGAATTATTAAGGGTGTACTTAGCTTTGTGAGAAATCGTCACTTGTCTTCCACAATGCTACATCTGCCATTCTGCAACCCCTCAAGCATGGAGCTTCGGTTCTTCTTCATCAGCATTCGGAGTTGTCAGAGTCCTGATTTTAGCCTTGTAATCCTGTATAGGTAGGCGATCTCACCCTTGTTTGAATCTGAAGTCCCCCAATGTTGTTGCACGTGGAGCATCTTCTTATGTTTATTTTCCATACTCTTTAGTGAGATGTCTGTTGGCTCTTTGGCCAATTTTTAAAAACAGGTTGGTTTGAGGTTTTTTTGTTTTGTTTTGTTTTTAAGAGTCTCCTGCATACTGTGGCCTACAGTCTCTTATCATGTATTGATTTTGCAAGTATTTAGTTTACAGCCTAGGCAGGCAATGATAGTCCACGCCTTTAATCCCAGCACTCAGGAGACAGAGGCAGGCAGATCTCTGAGTTTGAGGCTAGCCTGATCTACAGAATAAGTTCCAGGGAAGCCAGGACTACACAAAGAAATGCTGTCTCAAAACAACAACAACAACAACAACAACTCAAAGCTTACAGCCCATTCTGCCTATTGTTTTTCATATTCTTTACACAGCAGAAATCTTTAATTTTGATCAAATTAAGCTTGTTCGTGTAATTGGAATTATATTAATTATTAATTAAATAATCTTGCTGTTGATACATTATATTTAAGACAGGTGATCCTTTGGGTTGATTTCCATGATGGAGTCAGTCTGTACCTAAATTCATTTTTTTGCTTGTAGTTGTTGAGTATTTCCAGCATTAATCTGTCTCAGCTCTATTCCTTTGTCAAACTATAGACTGTATGTCTGGGCTGTGTATTATTCCTCATTGATTTGCCCAATATCCTTTCACCAATATCACACTATCTAGAACACAACAGCTGTTTATAAATCCTGAGAGGGTGCTGTATTGATCTGCCAGTTTGTTTCTTTGGTTTTTGTTTGTTTGTAACTCATTATACACAAGGTAGAAAAACAGAGGCAAGGTTATGGCCCTCCCTTCTCCCAGGGGTCATGGGCTGGCAGACAAAGGAAGCAGAGTTGACAAACAGGATTTCAGATGACCTCTGTGTATGAACAGAAATGACGACACTTGGGGATCAGCTTCGGGGAGAAAGATCAACTTTATTTGGGGTGAATCAGGAGTTATATAGTTTTGGGGAAGGTGGTAGGAATATCCAGGGTGGGAAAAATGTCATTGGCTGAAGGGTAAGGTACTAAGATGCCTCATTAGCATGGGGAGGCATTCCAGGAATCTCAGGTGTTTGCTGAATGGGTTTGATATCAGCAGATAGGAAGCTGGACCTGTAACCTCACCAAGGCTACATGACATTCCACAGGGTATGGAGGTTTCGAGCTCCCCAGACAAGGTCAGAGAGGGAGAAACCTTGCTAGTAAAGGGAATCTGCCATTTTGCACTGAGCTCTGGGCTTTCCGGCAACATCAGACTTTGACCTTAGTTAGCAGGTCAAACTTCCCAACACAGGGTCTCACTGTGAAGCCCTAGCCACCCTCAAACTCAATATCCTCCTGGCACACATACTCCAATGTGTGAAAATTATGGGCATGTACCACCACTTTGACGACAGTATTCACTTCTTGTCTTAAAAGGTATGAATAACTAATACAGGTAGAGAGTGTCTTAGTTTCTCTTCCTGTTGCTGGGATAAAATACTCTGACATTTAAGACAACTTAAGGGGGAAGTGGTTTCTTCTGTCTCACAAGTGAAGGTACAGTCCATCATGGAAGGGGAGTCAAGGTGGTGAGAGCAAGAAACAGCTGGTCGTGACATAGCCACAATCAAAACCTCATGTTTACCTAGCCTTCTCCAGTCTGTGCAGTCCAGGATGCTAACTCAGGGGATGAAGCCATCAGAGTCTGGGTCTTCCCACCTCGAATCAAGATGGTGTGCCACACACGTGCCAAGAAGGTAACCTGACTTAGAGAAGCCCTCGCAGGTCTTACAAGCGAGGGCTTGTCTCCTAGGTTTTATGGAGGCAATTCGAGATTCTGTCAAGTTGGCAACTAACACTAACTTCACAGTAGTCAAGGAAAGTATAAAGAAGCGGTTCTCAGCCTTCCAAGCACTTCGACCCTTTAATACAGTTCCTCATGTTGTGGTGACCCCCGATCATAACATTATTTTCGTTGTACCTTCATAACTTGTTATTATTACCAGCTCTAATGTAAATATCTGTGCTTTCTGATGGTCTTAGGGGATCCCTGAGAAAGAGTCCTTCAATTCCCTAATAGGGTCATGACCCATAGGTTGAGAACCACCAGTATAAAGGAAGCAAAGAGGGAGGGAGGGAGGGAAAATGAAGGGAGGGAAGGATGAGAAAGTGGGGGATGGTGACTGGAGTAACAGTAGGTAGGCTGGGGAAATTCTTGCTTTTATTTATTCTTTTCCACAGAGAGGTCAAATATCCAGTCAATTCATTTAGCATTACATTTCTTTCCACCATATAAAATGAAAACAAGACATCAGTATTATAAAAGTGGTTTTTAATAAAAATGATCAAGGTAATAAATTATTGCCTAGTTTATTCATTCTTTGAGTTAACACTGATATCTTCTCTTTCTCCAGAATGTTATGAGTGCCTTTGGGATTAAAAAAGAAGAAGAAGAAGAAGAAGAAGAAGAAAATCCCAACTCCCCTTAAAGTTGCCTAATGCTGCCTTCTAGGCCACGTTGGAAACAGAATGCATCCCCCAGGGCAGCTGCACTGGAAACTTCACCTCTGAGGAAGCAATTAAGGTTAAATGAGGTCATGTAGTAGGATCTTGGCTGAGGGGATTAATCTCCTTCCCAGAAGAGACTCCCTCCTGCTCATTCCTGCTCTCTTTCTTCCAAGCTTCTTCAGAGGAAGGGCCCTGAGAAGACAAAGCAGTTTCCCAAACCAGGAAAAGAGCTCCGAAAGATCCTGATAGAATGTGAAGTCTTCAGAACTATGCAAAAAAGGAAAAAGGAAAAAAAAAAAAAAGGCTTTTTTAAAGCCACTCTGTGATATCTGTTAATAGTATGAACTGAATAGCAAATAAGAATTGGTGGTCGCTGGGCGGTGGTGGTACACGCCTTTAATCCCAGTGCTTGCCAGGGAGAGGCAGGCAGATTTCTGAGTCCGAGGTAAGCCTGGTCTACAGAGTGAGTTCCAGGACAGCCATGGCTACACAGAGGAACCCTGTCTTGAAAAACCAAAAAAAAAAAAAAAAAAAAAAATTGGTGGTCATGTGTGCCTTTAATCCCAGCACTTGGCAGGCAGAGGCAGGTGGATCTCTGAGTTCAAGGTTAGCCTGGTATATAGAACGATTGTAGGATAGCCAGAGATACACAGAGAGCCCTGTATCAAAAACAAACAAAAACTCTGCAGATTGATATCGATTTCTCACATGTACACGTTAGAACATTCATGAAACAGTATCTGCAGATACGGATCAATTGATTCGTTAAGGCAATTAAATGATACTGATTGGGTTCCCAGTTAAATCCCAGTAGCATCCCTGCCTTTAAGGACTGAAAAATAATGCTTGGGGCAGAACAATACCCACAGTAAAGACAACAACCAATAAACAGTGTGGTAAATACAAGCCACAGGGGGCTTAAAAAAAGAAACTTTCTTTGTTCATTTTTGTATTCCACTTGCTGTCTTGTAAAATTCCACAGTATTCAGATGCAATAAATTCAAGAAATCTACCCAGTTGGACCCAAATCCTTCAATTCTGCACCTAAAACAGTTAATTCACCCAAGGCTTTCAGATGAGGTGATCATGGGGTTTGTTATTCATAGAAGCAAAATACCAGCTTAATTAAGTCAATCAGGGTTATGTAATAAGAAAGGAGCTTTCTTTCTTCTTTTTATTTATTTATTTTTTTCTTTTTACAGAATCTGAAGCTCAGGAATGCTGCTCATTAGGAATGGCTTACATAATGCAGGGGCAAAAATATCGTCTGTAGTCCAGGCTGGCCTGAAACATTGCTGTAGTCCAGGCTGGCCTCAGACTCACACCATTCCCCATGTCGGCTGCCAAGGGGTGGAATCCCAGGCATGGCCACCATGGCCAGATTTAAGAATAGAAAGCTAACATGTTTTATTCTGCAGGTTGGCTAAAATGGCTCAGAGATGCTCTCAATGTCCTAAAGAAAATTCTCCCAGTCTAATCAGAATATCTAGGGCTTATGACAAAAGCATATTTTTAAATATACCACACTTTTATATAATGGCACTGTTCATATAATCAAGATCATATTTTTTGGTACTATAAATTTTTATGTTTGTGGAAAGTCCTATAGTTAGAAAAAAGGGAAAAAAAATAAAAGCTTTGATTTTTAAGAAAAGCCATCTGTCAAGCGTGTTATAAAAGCAACTCCTACCTCCTGGGCTTCCAACCAGCTCCTCATTACCACTCTTGCCCCATAGGGACATGGTCACCCAAGCAATATTTTCAAATAAAAATTACATAATGGCAATCCCTTCCCAGAAAGGTGTTCGTGCTGCAGCTGACCTCTACAGCCCTCTGTGCCCCATTGCTTCATCTAATGGCATAGTCCATATTGTACCTGTGCTTCCCATGCTAAAGCCAAATGGGCTTCTCTCTGTTCATTCAAAGTGCTTGGTTCTTTCCAGCCCAGAACCTCCCTCTGT
>JADRCD010224369.1:19535-31393 GCA_019843815.1 Montemys delectorum | reverse complement strand
GAGGAAGTAAGACAACTATCAGGATGAGTTTCATGTTAAACTGCATTGGATTAGTCTATATTTAATGTTTGCTGTTATTTGTACCAGAAACAGGGTTCCTTAGGTTTGTTGTCTGTTTGTACCAGAAACTTGGGGTCCCTCTGGGCTACTCTGTTTTCCTGTCCGCCTGACTGCAGCCTCCCTTAGTGCCTATTTTAGAGACTGTCTTATAGCTTCTTCTGCTGCAACACACAAATACTGGAGTTCTGTTGTGGCAGCAATTTGGTGGCCATATATTATAACAGTGGTTTTCAATCTTCCTAATGCTTTGATCCTTTAATACAGTTCCTCATGTTGTGGTAACCTCCAATCATAAAATTATCTAGTTCACAACTACTTCATAACTGTAATTTTGCTACTGTTATGAATCATAATATATTTGATATGCAGGATATCTGATATGCAACCTCCCCACAAGGGGTCAGGACCCATATGTTAAGAACCACTGTCCCATAATCTTAAAATTATCAGCTTTTCAGTGAAATTCACTCTGGACTTTCTCTTAGCTTTCAGGAGAAAATACTGTATAAGACAGGAAAACTTACAGGGGAGGGCAATTGGAGAAAGCCCTTTATTCAGGTAATATGAGGCTCTGAGAAACATTTTTTCCCTAAAATCAGTAATGAGGACAGATGTACACACTTGCTCTACTCTTACATAACATAGTACTTGAAGTTGAGGGTCTTTATCTTAGCCATTCTGAGGTGTGTAAGATGGAACCTCGGAGTTGTTTTGATTTGCATTTCCCTGATGAGTAAGGACTTTGAGCATTCCTTATACCATCCATCCATAGTAACAGAAACAGCATGGCACTGGCATCAGAGCATATATGTACACTAATAGAATAGAAGAAAGAGTACCCAGAAATAAACCCAGAGCTGGAGCCAGCTAATTTCTGATGAAGATGTTTTGAAAAACAAACATTGGAGAAAAAGAGCCTCTTCAACTAAAGCTGAGAAAACATAATATCCACATATAGAAGAATGAAATTAGGATATCTCACTCTATATAAAAATCTATTCAAAATGAGTCAAAGACCTACTCCCCGTTCTTGGATATTCTCAAATACATCCTTGGAGCTTCCTCTATCTGGTTGTGCCATGAATGCCTTCAAATTTTTATTTTTATTTTTATTTTTTTTTTTTAGCTCCAACTAGGAAGCATCTGACTTCAAGGTCTTTCTCAAGTGTCATTTCCTGTGTGAAGCCTTACCTGACTTTATCAGATTTAGAAAGGTAAATAAGTGGCTTTCTCTATCACAATCCTTTACATGTTTTATTCTTAAATTGGGGGGATAATCTACATTCAATAAAATGATTTGTGATGGAATATGTGTAGATATTGGCCCCTGAGGCCCCTACAGCCACTCAGTGATGGCACAGCAAACTTGGAGAAGCTGTGGAGCTCATTCATACTCTTCTCCTGCCAAGACATAGAACATATCCGTTCCCTAATGCTGTTCTTCCTCCTTTTAAGCCACTCCACATAGACACAACTAGTGGCTCTTATGTCCATCGTCAGAGATAAATTGTGCTTGTTTGGGCCATCAAGCCTGGTGACTTGAATTCAATCCCTGGAACCCATGCAAAAGTAGGAGAAGTGACTCCACAGTCTTTGTCCTCCAACCTCCACATGCACACCATGGCTTATGTGCCTCTTCCCCACATATACTCATATATATATATATATATATATATATATATATATAAAATTTTTTAAATTTTCAAATATGTCTTGTTCTTTTCTGAACTTTATATAACTATAATAACATGAAATATTATACTTCTGCCTCTGGATTCTTTTGCCCAACAACTTCCCAGAATTCATTTGATTTAGTGAATATCAGTGTTTGCAACTTTTTATTGCTGAGTAGAATTTAGTTTTGTGCATATGACATTATTTGGTTAGCCATCCTTCTGTTAATGGACAACATAGCCTTATGTTCAGCTTACTATATGTTATAGTCAGGGGCTTTTGTCTTATGTGAGAATCCACACCACTTAGTCTATACTTAGCAGACGATTCATTAAAGCTTTGCTTTCAAATGAGATGGTGCATGAGATAGTCAGTTGAAAACTGCTTTAAGTGACAGGAGGATACTATCTTCAATTCACCAGTGGTTAAAAGGGAGTGGCAAGCTCCTGAACTGTGTTTGTTAATGACTCCATGGCCCTCCATGACCCTCCATGGCCCTCCATACTCCTCTATGGCCCTCCATGACCCTCCATGACCCTCCATACTCCTCCATGGCTCTCTATGGCCCTGCATGGCTCTCCATGACCCTCCATGACCCTCCATGGCCCTCCATGGCCCTCCATGGCTCTCCATGACCCTGCATGACCCTCCATGGCCCTCCATGGCCTTCCATGGCCCTCCATGGCTCTCCATGGCCCTGCAAGGCCCTCCATGGCCCTCCATACTCCTCCATGGCCCTCCATGGAAAAGATTCAAATGGTTCCATGTTAGTCACAAGAAGAGATACTAAGACATGTGGGACCTGGTTTAAGCAGATCTGCTACTTGTTTGTGTCATATGTTTCACTAGAAAAGTCTTTCCCCCTCCAAGGTGGCTGTGTCATCACTGAGTTGCTGTAGAGGCCTCAGTGCGCCCTTGAGCCCAGGGACCCTGTGTTTGTTGTGCACACTGCAGGCAATTGAAAGAGTTAATGTTTGAAAGGGGTGAACTCAGTGGAAATGCTGAGTTTGACTTACAGTATTGAGAGGTCATAGCTGGTCAAGGGAAGAGAAATCTCGCTCCTTCCCATAGTGGGATACAGCTCTGGCCAAACCTCTCCTACTCGGTGGCCAAAAGGAGATAAGATGGTTTGCTCCTATGTGGGTCCCTGCTCCCCTCCTATTTATTGAATTATTTAATTGCTATAATAAGGCTTCTATTTAAAGTGTAAAATGTGTACATTCTTGACATACATAGAGAAACCAAGATAATGAGCATATTCATTAGGTCAGCCACTTCTCATATCCTTGTGTAATCCTTACACACATATACACATACTCCCTAGGCAACCATTGACCTGCTTTCTGTCACTGTGTTTATATTCTTTAGAATTCTCTCATATCAAATGATACCCAAGTATTGACGGAGAAGCACACATTCACACTGTGTGTGTTTACTGTTTTTCTCTAGTCCTGCTTTAGGAAAAGAGACAGGCCAATAAATGTGGCCTTGGGAATTTAGTTTTACTTAAATAAGAGGGAAAGATAATGCCCTGGGAGCTGAGCCAGCTCCTCTGCCCACTGCACTTGGTGATGCTGGCTCAGACTGTACCTGAGTAGAAGTCAAAGTTTAATGCTACCAAACAGATTGGAGGCAGGAGGTTGTTAACCTTCTAGAAATCATTTAGTGCCTTTAGTCTCTGGGATCATTGCATGACTGAGGCAAGGACATTGAATTCTATTACAAAAAAGTGCTTCCAGACCATAAATGTGGATGGGTCTGGGTAAAAGTACCTGTTGATGAGCCTCAAGGCCAACATGGTTGGAAGGAGGAAAGTGATGACTCCTGCAAGTTGTCTTCTGATATCTACATGTGCTCTATGGCAACTTCCTGAACACACATGTACACATATACACCACATACATACATAATACATACATAATGCATGCATACATAAAATATACATACATACATACGGCCATGCAGAGGCAGAGACAGAGACAGAGAGCTAGGGAGACAGAGTCAGAGAGACAGAGACAGAGAGAGAGAGAAAGAGAAAGACACAGAGAGAGTAAGGTGCTTTTGTGTAAACTGAGGAAGGGACCCTAGCTCTGCTGATGAACACCGTGATGGTCTATAGCTAGCCAGATACTTGTTTCCCACTTAGGAGATGGAAGCAGTGACCCATGTTTCCCCGGGTGATTGCATCATGGAGTGAAAGGACATAGGAACAGTCAAGGCTGTTGAAGGCACTACCAAACTGCTGGTTGGCCTACAGTCATACTGACACAATACAGTCAAATGCGTGACATACAGTCAAGCGTATGTCACCTGGTGGCAAACATTTTTATGGTGAATCATTCAGTGCAGCCAGGAATTTGGCCCTTGTTTGTGCCAAGTCATTAAGTAGTGAAGGAGCATAAGTGGAGCAGGAGGTTTTCCTCATGGCACCCAGTCTCATATCTCCCTGAAACCTTGTGCAATAGTCAAATCTGAGTCATAAAAGCCACTATGAGCCCCTGGCTGGGTGACCTTCAGAGTGGATGGTGGCTCAATGTGGCCATACCCAGATCTATGTGATAAGGACAGTGATAAGGATCGTGCCTCTGCTTTTTGCAGATGCCCCAGAGATCATTCCTCCTTGGGGTGAACCTTGTAGGGTTTGGGACACCCCTGAAAGAGCATCACTCTCTAACGTAGTGTAGATCCATAGTGAAAAATGCAATCAACAGAGTTTGTGTGTGCCTCACTCTGCTAGAACCTCGCCTTTTCAGTTGGCTGGCACCTAGAAATACCTTGTAGGTGAGAGGAAGCAACAACTTTAAGGAGAGGGGGAGAGGAGGGAGGGACGGAAGAAGAAAGAGACACTGTATTCTATTGAGGATAATCAGGTACCAGCTACAATAGAAGACAGGCAAGAACACTGGGGTACCCCAGGTCCAAGTCACTCCTCAACACCTGAACCCTCCAGGTAGTGTCCAGGGTCAGCTGCTGATGCTACAGGGAAGAAATGGGAGGAGAGGAGGAACCGAGTCCAAGGTCTATTGCTAACCAGCTCATCTTGGCTTGATTTTCTTCTTCCTGTCTCCTTCCGTCTCTGGTGTCCTCTAAAATCTGTCTCCTATCTCCATCGTTCTAATCCCAAGTTGGTCCTCTAGACCTAATGCCCCTTGTGCAATAAATATGGTATACATGTAAAATATACAACAGATTTTTAAGTTATATGATAGTATAATTGAAATATCTCATTACAAGTGCTGATTACATAGTGAAATGACACTATCTTAGGTCCTTTGGATTAATTGAAGATTATTAAAATGTCACTATTTTCTTTATCTCCTTTTTGTGTGGATACTAGAAAGTCTAAAGCAGTGATTCTCAACATTCCTAATCTTAAGACCCTAAAATTCAGTTCCATATGTTGTGGTCTTATTTTATTACTACTTCATAACTAATTTTGCTGTTATAAATTATAGTATAAATATCTGATAATACAAATTCCAAATGGGGTTATAACCTATAGATTGAAAACCAGTGATTTAAAGTGTGCTGTGTGGCAATTATATTTTATCTCTTTTGGATGGTATATTCAGTATAATCATAGTCTTTCTTTTCCACCCATCTGTTCAAATCTACTTTTATTTTTTGCAGGAGTCTCACTATGTAGTCAAGGCTGGTCTTGAACTCTTGATCTTCCTTACCTCAGCCTCCCAAGGGCTGGTAACACAAGTATCCTGTGACTTTTTCTTCAAGGCCCAGCTTAGGTAGTTTCAACTGTATTTAGATGAGGGCATGATTGAGATGAGTGCTTGAAGGCATTCTGCCATGGGTAGCTTCCACCTGAATGGTTTTCTGGCTTAACTCAGATGAGTTGAGTCTTGGTTTTATAGAATGTGCATAAAGGCTGCAAAGAGAGGAGATAACTGCCTGATTCAGGAAGTGTCCTCCCAGCCTCTTGCTTAGAGGGATAGGAGCAAGTCCAAAGCATGAGTGTTTCAGGGAGCTCTGTGCCTTGCTCCCAACCTGTCTGCATCCCTGTAAGTGCCATGATACCCAGAAGGATGCCAAAGCAGAGAGCTGGAGAATGTTGCTCATGGATAGTTCTCTAAATAACTTAAACAACGACGGGACCTACTATAACACGAATGGTACTGCCTTATCAGCAAGGAGTATGTGAAATCTGGATTTAGACAAAAGGTTATTTGGGGATGATAGCATGTTTTTGCAAAGGATCCAAAATAAGGAAATAGGCAGCCAAGAGAGGCTATCTACCCACTGCATGTAGAATTGTCAGGGGTAAGAAGAGACAGACCTATTTCTATCGTCATAACCCTTTGGTTTGGGATATCTCCTCTTTTTTCATCCATCTCTTCAAATCTAATGAGGGTATGGATACCCAAAATCCATAAGAGGGTGTTGGATTATCTGGAACTGGAGTCATGGGTGATTGTGAGCCACTGGAGATGGCTGGTGGTAACTAAACCAGCTCTCTGGAAGAGCACCAAGTACTCTTGGCCTCCTGATGCTTCTGTCTCAGACTCTCAACTAGTAGGCATCCTGTGACTTGTTCTTCAAGACCCTGCTTACACCATTTCCCTCCTAAGCCCTCCCCTAATTACTCTGGCTTCCCTAGCCTCACTAATGAGCAGCTACGTGGCTCAGAGATGCACACATCATATATCTTCATACTCCTCCATCCAAAGTGATTAAGTCCACCTGTATTTTCATTTGGATCCAGATTCAAAGAGCTGGATGCAAATGACAAGACCCTCTGTACTCATCGGTTACTCAGACCAGTAGTAATACTTCATTCACTGCTGCCAAGTGGAAAAAAATCAGTCTGATGTGAAAAAACGTTTTTATTATAATCTCTTAAACTTTCAGTGTATGTCTTCATTACAATCATTGGTACAATAAATATGGAAATGCTAAGCAGACGACTATCACAGTGGCCTATGGGCTGAGGGTCAGAGATCCAGGGATACTGTCACCCCTGGTACTTCCTCAGAGCCAATCAGGAGGTCTTCAAAGAATATTGAAAGGGAGAGGAATAGAAATATTATTAAGACTGTCAGTGCAGTAAGTTTTAGAATGTCTATTAAAGCCATGGGTACAGGATTTACTATAACAGAAGACAGATGCTAAAAAAAGGAGCAGAGAGACTCAAGTTGTCCTGTTTGAGGCAGAGGAAAGATTGCAGAAGCCAGTGCCTTCCTCGGATCCCCAGTGTGTGCCCCCATCTACTCATGCATTGCGTTGGTCATCTCCACTTGCCATGTGCCCAGCCCTGTGCCCACCCAGGCTCTCCTAGGCACCCACCTTGCACCTGGCACAGCAGAGTTAAGGAGCACAAGGCGAGCTGTGCATCATATACCACAGCACTGGTTTCCCTCAGTGGTGGCCAGGTGTCCACAGAATGATTTTGGATCTGAAGAAAGCTGCATCTTCAAGAGTTAAAGGTTGACAGCGCTGATTCTTGGAGCACTCTTTCTGCATCCCTGGTTTTGTTTCATCTCAGCCATGAGAACTGAGCGAGGACTGAATGCCTGGGCCATGCTGAAGGGGAAGAGGGAAGGAGAAATGCCACTGTTTTCGCCTTCTAGTATCTCTCCTTTTCTGGCCAGTCCTCATGCCAGCTGTGATGACCACACTGCACTCTCACATAACTTGTTAATGTATACTTCTTTAAGACAGTCTTGCTGCCCTGGACTGCTTTATGATAGCTCCTGGCCGACAATCCTGGACCAAGGTCAGGAAGCCACCTAAATTGTGTTGCTTCTTCTTGAGGCTTGTCCTTACTATGGTGACACCATCAGGCATGTTAGTCCCAAGGCTAGGGTGGCACCCAGACTTGAAGGCTGTCAGAGGTCTTGTGTACATGCACATAATACCGCACACACAGCTGAGGCCTCATCCGATCACCTGTAACCTTGACCAGTGAATTATGCTACAGAGACACAGGGCTGCCACCATGAAATATTCTGATAGCAGAAGAGATTTTTATCAAGTCAGAAGGAGGGAGGGATAGAAGAAGAAGGAAAAAAATATATATATATAAAAACCTTGTTCTTCAAGAGGACATTCCATGCTGTCAAAATGAGACTAAATCAGAGAGCTCCCTATGAACTGCAAGGAGCTAGCAATTAGGGGCTGGTGGCTGAGACTTCTTTTGAGTCATGGAACTGACTGCTCTCCACAGGGTTCTCACCTCTATGGAAAGAAGATGAAGAAGGGATTAAGCATTCCCAGACACCATGGGACTGAGGGGGAGAACAGGGAGGTTCTTAGAAATATTCTTTTGGTTTTAGTACTTAAATCCCAGGACCTGGTTTAGCTCTACGCAGATAGCCTCCTGCTTTGATAGTATGAAAATATATTTTACCTAAACACTATTTAGACTTCTCCACAGCCAGAGGAGTAGACAGTGCTGACAATGAGTGGTCAGTAGGAAGATCAGACAAGGTGGAACTGACATTTGCGCAAAGGAGGCAAAGACTATTGTCCAGTAGTCTGCTTCTGTCTGTTTCCCATGGGTTCAAAACAGGGTAGATTATTCCAGAACTCACATCTACCGCAGGAGAGAGGAAGTAATTCATTTTCAAGTAATGGATTTGGAATATAAAGTATAGCTGTCCTCCTGAGGCTAAGTAAGTGATAATGTAGACTTTTCCCCCCACATTATATCTTGATTCAGTTCTGACTACAAAGGAAGACTCCTGGGCAATGTATGCCTTCTTGATCCCTCTGTTCCCTCTCTTCTTTGTCTCTCTTTCATCCCCACTAAGGAATAAAACTTGAGCCTGCCTTGCTGTGAGGCTTGGTCAATGTCTGTAATCCAAAAGATGGGACTGTAAAAATGCCCTAGTATATTATAGTTGTACTTTCTTTCTGATAATTTGATACTTCCTGTCTCAATTCTTCCCCGTAGGTGCGAGGTCAGGCTTGGGGGTGGTCTGTCAGAGCAGAAGGAAATCCAAGGAAGACAACTGCTCCCTGAGGAATGAAGCTGGGTTTCAAAAGTGACACCTAAGCCAAGGGTGCATGTTCTAGTCTGGAAGGTTAGAGAATAGCTAGAATGTTCAGGACCCTGGAAATGGACCAGGAAGAACCCAGGATGGAAGTGTTTTCCAAACCATAATGGCCCACCAGCAGGTTAGGTTTGTGACCCAGAATTCAGAATCTTTAGCCTTCTCACACAGCTGGAGAAATCCACTCAAAGCTCCTGCCCCCTAGCTCAGTTCATCCCACTCACTGGTCAGCCTGGGGTGGTTGTGACAGCAGAGCTGGGAGGCCCAGCTGGAACCTCACAAGAGTCTGGGGTTAGGGGATACAGGTGAGCTCAAGAGAACACCTTGAGGTATTTCAAGTGTCCAGAGAGCCAAAGTATGTAGTGTCCAAAGCAAGGTCCTTCCTTGGATGTCTGAGACTGCCAGGGACCTCAGGCGTGGACCTCAGCCTCCTTCTTGATGGCTGGTTTATAAATGACTCCCTTGTTGTCACCTTTTTTGCTACAGGAACAATAAGAACACAAGTCTTGTTAGTCAAAAGAGAGAGCGCGCGCGCCAGAGAGCAGCCTGGCTCCAGTGTGGGATGAAGGGATTTTAGAAGTCCAGATTCCTCTCTTGAGGACTTTTTCCAGGTCCTTTGGTCTTAAGACAGAATGGTCATGCTAAGCATTAAACTAAACCTGAACCTATTTGTTTTCTGTTTTCAAGGCCTGGTCATACTAGACCTGCATTCTGAAGAAGGTCTCGTTATTAACCCCACTCCACTTCAAAGCTCCAATGCCATAATTCCTAGAAATCTTCTTATTTTCCGTACCAGGAGAAATAAAGTATGTCCTAGGAAAAGCCAAGCATGGCAATAAAACTATGATGGGCAAAAGGCACTTATAGCTAGTATGAGTAACAGATCAGGGTTTTCTTCATTTTTTTGTTGATTCATAGAAGAAAAACCAGATGTAAGATATTAGTGCAAAGACAAATACAAACTTGTCTAAGGTCACATGGCTAGTTAGTAATAGGGCCTAATTAGGTAGGGTCACCTCCACACCTGAGCACAGTAGCCCTTAAATAACCAGTGTTTCATGCAAGGAGCTAAGACACAGGTAGCAGCATTCCTAAGATAGTGTGGGTTACACAACAGGGGCTCTTTCTCCTGCAAAGTTGTCTTGCCAGATAGGTCAACCATCATGGGCACAGAAGGCATACATTCAGAATGGAGAGTCTGACTCCAAACCAACTCACCTCTTCTTCCTTTTGAAGAGCCAAATAGACACTGCCAGAACAATGGAGATCCCAAGAACACCAGCCAGGGCCACTGAAAGGATGATACCTGGCGAAGAGGCAGGGAGCACATGTCATCCATCCTCCTCTCTTTGCCTCATCTCATCTCCATCATAGCGTTTGGGTGGAAAACTATGTCCTAGCTACAAGGTCATCCTCAGGACATTATCATCTCCCCACCTCTGGCTTTGTGGCTTAAAGGAACAATGGCTGCTGTACTTAAAAGTGCCTGCTGCAAGTTGCAGTGGTGTCTAGCAGGGGTTCTCAAACTCACACAAGGATCATGTTCACAATGAGAGTTTCCAAAAGGTCAGCCCTCAGAGATGTGGTTTGATCAACTGGACCTGGAACCCAGGAATCTGCATTTTATTTTCAACTATCTCCAGCTGATGCTGATGTTGATGCTTGTGATCTGTGAACCACACTGTGAAAAACCCTGTGTTTCAGAATAAGATGTGTATTTGCTGGCTGGATGTAAGTTCCCTTGAAATGACTCTATCAGTGTTGCCCCCAATTTCCCTTTCAGTCCTAAACAACCAACCCTATGGAGAAGGTCATGTGGCCAGCCACCTGATCTTAACACTGGGCTTGGGTATGTTTCTACACAATGCCCCCCAACGTTAACCAACAGACTGATTTTTAAGTGGGATTTTTGCATATACATCACAATATGATTGGTCTTTCATTAGAGAAACATTTGATTGGCAGTTTATTTTTTTTAATTAGAGAGCAGCTTGAGGGGCACCAGAAGCCAAAGCGACAGCAGAGAAGCAGAGAAGATGGGCTGAAAGTTTCACAGGCCCAGATCACACTGAAAATCACGGGGTCACCCAGTTGTAGCATGCACACTCAGGAGGCCACATACCCAAACTCAGTCCTGTGTCGGTAAGCAGTCCTACTTAAAAGGGGGAGAGAAGATTGGAAGTTAATCTAGAGCCAGACTATGATGGATCTGACCAGTGCACAGAAAAAAAAAATCTCTACCTTTTATTTTTGGTTGGTATTCCAGAGCTTATTCATCTTGGGGGATGGTTATCTTTGGCTTAGGTTGATGGGGTAGGGGAGTTCCCACTAGGGAGCCATACTGTTTCCTCTCCATCCTCAATTCCTTTACCACAGTCTCTTTCCTTTCTTGGACAAGACTTCAGTTTTTGGGGGTTTTTGCTTGTTTGTTTTGTTTTTGTTTTTGGTTTGGTTTGGTTTGGTTTGGTTTTTCGAGACAGGGTTTCTCTATATAACTCAGAAATCTGCCTGTCTCTGCCTCCCAAGTGCTGGGATTAAAGGCGTGAGCCACCGCCGCCCAGCAAGACTTCAGTTTTTAATCATGGTGGCCAAAAAGGCAAGAAGAAGATGCATACGAATCAACCTACCTTGGCAGGATGTTGCCTACTTCTCTGGTACTTATCTTCCCCAGTACAGAACCTGCTGCGGGCCTTCTATTCCCACCCACTCTATCATCATGGCTTGGTTCTTTCTTTCCATTTCCACTTGGTCCTACTGGACAAACTCCTCTATATACCAACCTATCTTCTCTGCTTCAAGAGATGGGAGTGTTACAACTTCCCCCAAGGGATCGCTACTAGGAATAAGTAGGGCGAGTTCAGAGTTCTGAGTGGGGCCCAGACATTGAAGGTAAAATCTCAACCCACCAGGGATCTCAGAAGACAGAAAGTCCCCTGTAACTGCACCTTCCTTCTCACTACTCCTTCTCTCCACCAGAGCCTTCATCTAAAGAAGTCTCTGTTTACTTACATCCTCTTTTCCAGTGGTTTTCTGAAACTTACAGAATGAGTGTGTGTTCGTGAGCGCCTGTCTCCCTGCCTCCCTGCCTCCCTGCCTCCCTGCCTCCCTGCCTCCCTG
>JADRCD010224369.1:0-19525 GCA_019843815.1 Montemys delectorum | reverse complement strand
CTCCCTGCCTCCCTGCCTCCCTGCCTCCCTGCCTCCCTGCCTCCCTGCCTCCCTGCCTCCCTGTCTATTTGTGATATTTGTTCTGACACTAGAATCCTGAGTGCTACCGAAGTGGCAACCTAGACTGACACCCAGAGATAGCCTACACCAGTAAAGTCTTCCACTATAAGAACCGAGGCTCTAGGTGAGCCCTAGTGTGAGGTGCCAGCGGAGGTGAGAACTCACCCTTGAAGCTTGCGACACACTGAGGCCTTCCCAAGACCAGAGGCTGCAAGGTGAGGATTCACTCACTGGCCTTCTACTATCCCGTGGCCAGGTCCAGGCTGACTCAACAGGAGCTAGGATAACTTGTCCTCAGCTCTGCCACTCTCCAACTTCACACCAAGCCTGTCAAGCCTCTGAGATGAACCTGACCCTAAGATTACTTAGTTATTGTCAGAGTAAACTGAGTAGTCATAAGGAGAGTGTCCCCAAGGATAGGTGGACTGTTCCTGTTCTGGATGGCAGCCACCAGGAGTTCATAGTTCTTAAGTAGCTCCCCTGGACAGATAGCCTGTCAGGGCCTCCCTGGTAAACTGAACATGGGTAGCAATATATGTCTTGAGATGTACAGGGGACTGGTTCCCACTAGGGAAGAATTTCATGCTCCTACAGCACCTACTGTGTGCTCCCCCTGGCCTGAGGTTCAAGCACAGTATAACTTAGTATTTAAGTTTGCTGGAGTGGTTTTTTTTTTTTCAGGGCACTTAGAGACCTTGTTCATTTCCATCTTAAGCTCCAGCTGTTTCTTCTCTAGTCTTGTGGTGGAACACTTTTATTCCTCAAGCTTCAGAAGCTCCTAGTGCTGGCCCAGCCATTTAAGACTGTCACCAGCAAGCCACTTAGCTAGGTTGTCCAAGCTAGATCATCTATTTCATAGTCACCATAAACACGGGCAAGCCACACAGACCCTAGCAGCTGAGTGCTCCTACCACATGGCTGAAGGAGGTACCTGCGTGCTATGGTCTTGGGTTGCCGAGCAAAGCCCATAGAGAGCTAGGCCCTAAAGTGGAACTTTTCTCCAGAGTAGCCAAGATTGGTGGACTCTCTGCAGGAACAGCTCACCTTTCTTTGCTTCCTCTGGAGCATTTTGACAATGACATAATTGAACCCAGTATTCCAACCCAAGTTTTCACTCCTGGGTGGCCTCTTGTCAGGGAATAAATTGCCTCTCCTTGGAAACAATGTGAGCCTAAGCAGTGATAAAGACAAAGAAAGTTCTAGAGACTGGGATAGGTGAATTTTCAGCTAAGACTTTTATGTTGCAAAACCAAAGCAGCTTGGCCATGCAGGCCAGGAACCTAATTGTCAAGGAAGAAATACTCAGGCACAGTGTCACCCTAACAATTCTACTTCCATGATGCCCAAGACAGGATGCTTAGAACGCCATCCTACCAATTTAGGCAGCACCAACCAAGGTCTATGGAGAAAGATCTCTCTTAGTGGGTTTGAGGTCCACTGAAGATAGAGCCAAAGCATCTGCTAACTAAAGAGCCAGGGGCCTAGCAATTTCAGGGAGAAATGTTGAGATGATTTGAGAACTAGAGCCAGAGAGAGAAGACAAAGTGTTACTCAGCAGAGGCTCAGCCAGGTGAGGCCAGCCCATGGCTAACCAGAGTACAGGTATCAAAGATGGTGTGAGACAGACAGAGCTAGAGAAGGTTGTGTTCAGCTTAAATCAAAGAAATGGGTTGTTTCCAAACAGAGATGGTGGCAGGTAGTTCCTAAAGAAGAACAAGGAGTCAGATGGGAGAAACAGAGAGGCTTGCTCTCAGAGGTGGCCCCTGACAGCCAGCTGATGAGACCCTAACAAAAAAGACTCCTGAGGTAGCTTCTAGATGGATTCATGCTGAGAATATGGGGGAGTGCTGCCTGCTCAGGATCTCCATAGAGCACTGGGGCAACCCGCCAGAGTGAGCAGAGATAGGGCAATATGACACACAAAAGGAAATCGCGCACAGATACAGACAGCTGCATTGTCCAGGAAGGCAGGACACCTGGACAAGGTCGGGAATGGCTTGACACAAAGGCCTTGCTACCTGGACTGGCTGATTCAGGAGCTGCATCTTCCGCTGGCATCTGGCTGCACTGAGGATGCTGGTTAACTGCTTTTGAGGTGTTCGGAAGCCTCACGTACAAACACAGACAAGTCCAGCCCGAAGAGCAAGTGCTCATTTACATATCTTGGCGTACCTGGAAGAACAGTCTAGTATTTTCTAGCTTTTTTTTTTTTTTTTAAAAAAAAAAAAATTCTGTCGGATTGCAGGATGCAATCTCTTCTTATTTCAAAGTCTAGTCAAAGCAGTGATTTTTTTCATAGACAGCGTGTTACATAGGGATGGTAGACCAGTCTTCAGTGGTCTTTGGTCTTATGAAATAAGCCAGGAAAGTTTAGGTTTATCAGGGATTTAAATACTTAAGAACATGACATTGGCATAGAATGGTAACAGATGACTCTTATTAAATAATGTTATAAGCCACAAGTCAAGTGGCCTCGGTCCTAATGTTTCCTTCAAATTGTACTTTGCTAAGGAAAATGCCCTCGGTGACCAAGCACACATTACTGTCTTTGGCGGGCGTGGCCAGCACTATTTTTAATCAACCATATACAATCCAGTTAGAGAATAACTTCTACAAAGATATCTGCTCAGAAGGCACCACTAGACAGATCATGGGGTAGCAGGATTATAAAACTGGGATAGGAACTGAGGACTTTGTCTATCTCACAGATTGCAAGCATGCAGGCTGCACTGCTCTGAGCTAGGTGTCATGCCAGCTCTTGTTCTACGAGTGGGATTCAGTGGTCCCCACTGTCAGCGCTTGAGTGGTGATGGGTAATGGGATAGGGAGCTTATATCCCTGTCATTACAGAGCAACAAGAAATATGACATCAGCTGGCAACTTCCTCCAGGCCTTTAAAACTTGGTTGCAAGTTCTAGTCTTGAATTTCTCTTACATGTGGTTCTATTTTAATATTGTTGACAAATCGAGACTAGAGCCAAGTAAGACTTGAAATTTGACAACTGGCCAGTTTTATGTGTAAACCATTCTAGAGAGAAGGTACTGGGGAGGAAAGAGAAAAAGAAATGGTCAGTGATATTCTTTCAGCAAGCTTATAACATGCACCGGGCACAGTGCCAGGAATAAAGAATGAACGAGACACGAGCCATCAGGCAGCCTTTCCTTAAGGAGCCCACCAGGTGTATATATTATTCTCTCTCTGGTTTTACTGTATTGTAATAACTAACTATTCAGTTATATGCCACATACTTCAACAGAGGTGAATAAATCAGATGAAAGAGGTTGATAGGCCACCTCCAGGATAGTGCACAGTGCTTCTGAGGAGGTGTGATTAAAACTGGGTCTTAAAAAAACTTTGAGAATGAGAGAGCCAGTGAAGACAAGAGAAATATTGTGTGTGCCTGTCCTGCTTTAGGAGGTACTGAGTTTGGGGTACTGAGGCTGGGAGGACAGGGATGGGGGCCTCAGAGAGCCAACCTGGGAGGATCAGCCAGGGTCCTTTCCCAGCTGTTGTTCCTGAACTACGCCTGCTCTGTGTCAGGGGCAGGATGCAATGCTCAGCGGGTTTGTTTTGTTCTGTTCTGGTTTGTTTCTGACTCCATAGTGCACACCTCAGGCTGCGCTAGGGAAGGAAGCTCTTGGTGTGCTGGCAGAACCAGGGCTTCACTTCTTAGCACATCTGATGGCTGCTGCTGACAGTTCAGACCCTTGATCCAGCTCTAGGAATCTGAACGTAGGAACGTCTCTGAGTTTTCATTGGATACCTTGGAAGAATCGGTGATACTTTTCCATCTAATACCTTTTATTTATAAATAAAACTTGAAGAAACAGAAGGTCAATAACCATAGAACACAAGTTCTAGTCTCCAAAAAAAAAAAATAAATTAGCCATCTTAGCTGGGTAAGATTTCTCTCTTTTGAAAGTTTTTCTAAAACTATGCAGGTCTCTCTAGGTCAAGCAGGTTCTAATTATGTTATTCTGCAAATGGCCATTGGTTAGAGCCCTCCCCGTAGGTGTCCAGCAAGCTCAATAGTCCAGCACACTCACACATCTAAACGCCCCTCAGCTGGCCTACTAAAGACATGATTATAGAAACTTTTTGGCCTCCTTGTGTCTCTCCAGTTTCCTTGCCTCTAACATGCTTAAAATGAGCCAGACAATATTAGTATTTGGGTCTCATAGGTCCTAGCCTTATTATCTATCCCCACTTGGATTCAGAGTTGGTGTCACTGACGGGGACGAAATTAACCCACTTTTGGGCCCCAGCCTGTGCTCTTTCCTGTATCCTCACTTAGGGTACCTGGCTCTCAGGAAACCCAAAGTGGCTTCAGGTGAGTCTTCTCGCTAGCACCCCACCTGGAGGGCAAGCACAAGTCTCCTTGGAAGAGGTGATTCTTCAGACCTAATTAACAGCCCCCTGGCAGGGCCTGCAGCTTCCCATCTAGAGTAGGGACTTTAAGAAGTCAAAAGAACCACCAGGCTAGAAAACCTCATACAAATGGGAAAGAGACAAGGGATGATGTGGGTCCTCCTGCAGAAAAGTGCTCAGAGGAAGGGGTCTGTGGGCTTCCCAAAGGGAGACCAGTCCTCCTCTTTGCCACTTCTCCTAGCCTTACCCAATTATATAGGATATTTACTTAAGTTCTAAAGGGCTATGGGAACAAGGCTTCTCTTGGGTTGGTTTGTCCAGGATCATTATCCAATACTCAGCTTTCCATGACATAATGCACTAAAGACTAGAGATGGCTCCATGGTTGATCTTCCAGAGGAGTTGCATTCAATTCCTAATACCCACATGGTGGCCCACAGCCATCTGTAATTACAGTTCCATGGAGTCCAACACACTATTCTGATCTCCTGGAGTACGTGCATGTACATAGTACACAAACATACATGCCAGGCAAAGTATCCATATCCATATAAAATAAAAATAAAAAGTTAATTAAAAATAAATATCAGAGCATATGATATTCAACTTTAGAATCCTATACTAATGGGGAGAAAACCAGTCCTAAACCTACAAAGTCATTGACCCATCTCTGGGGGATAGTGGTTCTCAGTGGGGTCATTTGGCTCCATCTCCTCTAGAGAACTGAGCAATGGCTAGAGATTTTTTTTTTTTTTTAATCTCACAAATGGGAATGTGCCACTGGCATCTAGTAGGTGAGGATGATGGACTCCTGCTAATGCCACAGGGCACAGGGACACACCCACTATAAGGATTATCCTGTCCTGTGTCAGGATTCAGAAACCCCACCCTAGAGCTCTATTAGAGCTAAAGTACAAGCCCCTTGCAGGGAGAAGGCAGCTTTTATGCTCCTTTTATAAGCATATTCTAGGAAAATAGCAGGGGTGAGTTAAATGGGTCAGTCCTATTTGTTTCAATTTGATTAAAATCTCAGAAAACACACACACACGCGCGCGAGCACACACACACACACACACACACACACACACACACACACACTTTCTCTCCTAGAGATTTTCTTTACATTGCTCTCTGTTCCTGGGAAAATGTTTGGATTCCTTAGCTCTCATTAACTTCCAAAGGAAATTCTGAATATAATAGACACTAGTTGTAAACAGCCTACATGGGAAAGTCTACAAGAACTGAACCCAAATCACCGTCATGCGCTTAAACAGGCTCCCACTATAAACTTGAAACTGCATGCTAGCCAGACCTGCCCTAGGCTATTTGTGAGAGGCCTGTGTGAATCCAGGCCCCTGTGGAGAGGGCTGGGAGCTAAGCCTCCTAGGAGTCTCTTCTTCCTGCTAACTCAGGAAGTAGCCTCTGCTGCCTGTGTTTTAGAGAAGGAGGAAGGGGAGTACTTTTGGCCAAGTTTCTATAATCAGCGTCTAAGGGAACAAGTTTGCCTTGAATGGCCACAGAGTCTCCAAGGAGAAAGCTGAGTCTAGCCTCACAGAAGCAGTAGCTCTGACCAAGCCGTGCAGGAGGGTCTGTGGCAAAGCTGCATTTGGGCTTTGATCTTGACGTCTGAAGCCAGGAATTCGTTTTCAAGCTCCTGTCTAGCTAGAGCCTTCTCAATCTACTCCAGCCAGATCTTGCAGCATCTACCAAAGCACTCAGCTACAAAGCTGCCTGTATGGTCCAGTCTACAAGCAGCTACTTAGACCTGAGCCCATCTAGGAAGATGGCTAATTAGTGCCAATGCCACAGTCCGTCGGTACAAGTGGGGGTTACTTTTAGTTGTCATAATCAAATTCCTGTATGGTTTCTTCTGATCCTCTGTAACCGCCCCCAAACTCTGACCCTGCAATGTAAAGTTAGGATTGGAAGTTATTAGTATCCACATTCAATATCTTGGCACTGAAAGGGATGTCAGAGCAAGCCTCCAGCCCAACATCCTGTGACCAAGGAAACCTAGGCCAAAGAATGTCATGTTTTGCTCATGTCATACAGTGTGGAGAAAACAAAGCAAGGCCTTAAATGGAGGTCTCCTGACTTCAGGGGAGGCATATATTACCTCTATTCCAAGAATATATACAGACGACCTCAGAAAACAGCTCTCAGCCCTTCAGCCACAAGCAAACCTTGCCTGGTCTGTGTGGACAATGGTCCTTATCTCCAGGCTTTAAAATTTAAAGACTGAAGCAGTTCCACACCAGGTATAAGTGACTCGTGCCTATAACTGCAACCTCTTGAGAGGCTGAGGCAAGAGAGCCACAAGGTCAAGGCCAGTCTGGACTTGACATAGTGAGGTGGGAGGCAGCGGGGATACACAAGACCTTATCTCAAGAATACAGAAAACCAAAGCAGTTTTTGTTCAACCCTAAGTACTACATAGTCCACTAGGAAGCATGGGAAAGGAAAATGTTGTGCCCAGGGTGGAGTGCAAATGAAAACATCCCAGGCTTCCAAGTCATTCCCTAGAAAAAGAAAAGTGGGTTGTCACTGTCTTAAACATTCTCAGGTTATAGGAAGGGCCATCCTGTTCCCAGAATGTGCTTCAGACTCAGAAACTGGAGAGAAGGGGAGTGACCTGAAGTGAGTGGTATCTGGAGAGGAGAACACGAGACACTAATCTTTAGGCATGAGGGTGGCCCATGGAGACCGCCGACAGACCCAATGCTGGCCATGCCGATGGGTCAGTCCAGAAGGGCAGATTTCTAATACCTTCTGGCAAGGGCTTTGAAACAGTCTTCATTGGCTCATGCCTAAGCTGAGCAGGTGACAGTTATAATCTCATATAGTTAAGCAACAGCAAGTATCGGTGAGATGAGGGCATGGCTCCTCTAACAGGTGAGCCTATGGATTGCTTTAAAATATGAACATCTGGCCCTAGTGACCCACGAGGAGATGATGGGGGCACTTCTGCAGTTTTGCACTGCTTCTGACCATCCAAGATCTCTAAGTTTGGGGGAGCTTAAGAAGGTGTGGTGAGAAAGTAACCTCAGAGGTTTGAAGATGGGTGTGGATGGCAACAGTTCCCTGTATTCCCCGCCCCCGCCTGCCACCCTTTCAGTGTTCTGACGGAGGCTCTGAGCAAGTGGAATGCTAATTTTCTCCTAATAGTTACACTCATAGACTTAGGAGGAATAATGAGTCCCTAGCAGTTGAAATAGATGAAACTGTTAAGCTTTATTCAACTTGGAATGTGTTCATTAATGCAAGCTCAAGATTAGATTTAAAAAAAAAAAAAAGAGGCTGTGAACCAGAACACTTTCATACCTAATGGGTCCTGCTGCTACATTAGATTTTGAGCTGCTATGACAGTAGACATGGGTTATATGCTTGATCTATAAAGGAACATATATGGATGTGTGTAGTATTGCTAGGCGGAGGGCAGGGTATATGTAAGATGCAAGAGAATCTAGGGTAGGAAGTTTAGAAGTCTCTCCTCATACAAAAGATTCCACGTGTCTTAGGATAAGGAATCATTCTTAGAGCAGAGAGGTCCCCTAAAACATCTCATCTCCACCTGTGGGTGACTCCCAGACTTAATAAGAGCTCTGGTCCATGTACTTTCAAGGTCACAGTCAGAACTTCTTTCCAAAGTCTTGAGGACACGGAGAACACTGAATGGAGACTACGGTAGCCCATATACCAAAGCTCTTGGATGTGCTCTGGTTCCTTGGCAGCCAGGGGACTCAGCCAGTCTCCAAAGGACACTGTTTCCTTGGTAGGAAACAGACATCTGGTAGCACATTGCCCCTCCCTTCTCCCAGCACCTTCCTCACCTTGTCGGAAGGAGATATACACCAGCCTCTCATCGAACTTCTGGACCTGCCGGAAGTTGTTGACCATTTCTCTGGGGGTAGGATCATCCATGTGTGTGAAATACAGAGCTGTCTCCAAAGCCAGCAGCTGAGGAGTAAAGTGGAAACAGGTCTCATGAGCAGATCATGCTCCCTGGACTGGCCTACTGGAACCCTCTGAATCAGCCCAGAAGGTGCTTGGCAGAAAGTATTTGAAAACAAAGGGAAAGCCAGAGAAGTACTTATCCATTCTGAGGATCTCACTAGGTACTGCTGGTTTGGGCTGGGTGCTTCCCTGCTGTCAAGGTTCCTGATGACCCCAGAATGCTTCCCCAAGTGAAAGCTGAAGAGAAGGGGGGGGCTCCTTAGCTTCTCACCAAGACCACATTCTTTTCATGTCCCTGAATTGGAACCCAACTCTTAAAGCAGTTGGGGATGGGGGTGGGCTTGTTTTCATGGTCAAATCAGAATGAAAAGACAGAGGGAAGAGACCCTCTGGTGATCTGGCTGCTGGCTCCCTGGCATTTTCACAACCCAGTGAATATGATACAGTCTGTTTCTATGGCAGCTCCTGGGTTGGCTATTGCTGCTTCCCCACACATTTCACCTCTGATTCAGCTCATTCCCTCTCCTGTCCACCCACCGGCTGCCATTTATCGAGATTTCGCAGCGCAGAAGCTCATAGTAAAGAGCAGCTGTTTGACAGTGAGGGCTGGCTAGGATGGCTCTGGTGGGTGATGCTATGCAACGCCGTCCACCTCCTCTGCACTCTTCTTCGTGCTTTCAGGTTGTGGGGTAGCAGGATGAACAGTGACTCAGCTCACCAGTCAGGTGATCCTGAGAACTTCTAACCCTGCCTTCCAGCGTGAGCAGCTTAGAGATGGTAGCTAATGACATGGCTCCCCAGCGTGCACAACTAGATTGTGAGCTTAGAGGCAGTGAGCCTCTTACCACTGCAACCCCACGGCCTAGGTGTGACCTTTATTCTGCCCCACCAAAGGAGCCAGGCTCTCTCCTACAAGGACAGCAAATGCCAGCCAGCCACGGAGGGGTATATTAGCAAACCCAGCCTTGCAGCTCTCTTTAAAGAACTGTGGGAAGCATGCTCAGTTTCCTAGCTCCATGTTTAGCTCCTCTTAAAGCTTAGTCTGTAAATTCTACAGCGTTTTCAGTAGCAGGCCCAATCTGGAGAGGTTCTGAGAAGCCGCTAATGGAACTCTGAGGAAATCAAATCTTTGATTAGAACAGCTTATGGCAGGGAACAAGATGCCATACAGATTGTTACCTGCTCCTGGGAAATCTGCACAGGGTTTCGGAAAACTGTCCAAAGCACGGTAGGGTAGCAAGGAGGTGTAGTCAGGGACCCTTCGTAGCGGTAATACTCGCCAGGGCTCTCGGGCAGAAGTTCTTCAATGTTGAAGCCAGGGATGAGCACTTGTTGGCCTGGAGAGACATACTGGGTGTGAGGGGCTCTTATTCTTAAGATGACACAGGTATGACCACATCCTGTGTAACAATGAATGAATAAGTAGCCAAGCATCCCTCACCTTTATACTTAACATGTTGAAGATGACTGAAGATCTTATCATATGATGGATTGACGGAGCCTATCTGCAACAGAGATCAGGCAAATTGAGCCGGGACAAAATAAGATAGGCTCAGCCCGCATTGACAGCTGCCATCAGATGGCTGGGCTGGACACCTTCCCCGAGGATCTTCCTTACAAAGAAAATTCTGGCCCATTACCAGGTTGTTGAAAGTTAGTATAGTGTTCTTGACCTTTGGCATCAAACGATAGCTCATTTTAGCTTAAGACACCAGTCTTGAGTGTCTCCGTATAAAAGGCATGTTCCCAGTTATCTGACTACAACCAGTAGTTAATGGACTACAACCAGTCCATTTAACCTGAAACTTAAAAGAACTTTGAATTTACAAAAGCCAAGCCAAATAAATAAGCACATTGGGAAGTGGGAGTATGTTGCCTCTTGGGGGAAAACAAAGCAAGTTGATTGGAAGTCATTCCTTTCTTAACTCCCCACCCCACCACCACGGTTTTGAGATAAAAAATTTTAATAGATAGCCCATGCTGACCACAAACTCTCAGTAGTCCTGCCTTGACCTCTAACCTGCTGGGATGCAGGCTTGCCAGGCTCAACTCTCGTTTCCCCGAGATTCAATAATTCATTCTAGAGTGGAGTTTGGATGCTAGGTGTTGTGTCTGTGAGGGATACATCTGATGGTACAGCATGGATCCCTATACCCCACAAGCCCTCCCCAGCCAGGTGGTCCCTTGCCATGCAACAGGGCTAGAGATGGTGGCTCACATTGCTAACGTCACAAAAGACATGTCTTCTTCAGCGGCCTAGATACAGAAAAAGCTTCCTCTGAGAAAAGAGAGAGAAGCCTTAGGAGGAACACACCCTGCTCTAGAGGCAGTGCCGGGCCAGCCAGGAGCCGCTCACTGCGGACGGATGCACGCGGAACACATGCCTAGTCCTCATACCTTCTCTGCGACAGGCTTTATGTAAGAAGCCCTTTAAACACATCATACCTCAATAAGAACAGCAAGGACAGCGAGGCCTTCTGCCTTGTCACTGGCGGTGCTGAAGTCTGGGTACAGGTCTGAGTTATAATGGACAATGTGCAGCTGTAATAGGAGAGAAGGCACCCATGAGGGAGTAAAGCGACTCACAGAAACCTTTTGTTTCTGCAAGGCTTGAACCAACCAGAAAGATGGACATCTGCCTCTCCCCTCCCCCAAAAGAACTCATACCCTACCCTCACCATCCCTCCCCAGTTTCCTCTTTTCCTCCAGTCCTCTCAAACCTGCAAACCTGGGCACAGTCTATCTTATTCGTTGGACCCCTCTTGTTTGATAAGGCACCTGGAAAGTAGCATGCAATAGGATGAATGAGTGGATGGGTGGGTGGGTGGGTGGGTGTACGGATCTTTGTGTTACTGTGAAAACGCTTGGGTGCTTTTTGACTCTTCTCCCTTTTTATTTTTTTTTTTTTTTCCTTGAGCCTGGGGCCAAGTGGTCTCCTATAATTTGGTGTCTTTGTAGTTGATCTGGAAGCAGTAGGGGTGGGGAAGGAAACCAGTCGCCAGCTACAACTTAATCATAATTGATAATGCACAGAACACTGGTGTTTATCCCTCAGGCGGACAAAATCATAGCATGGCTTTTACCAGCTTAGGTTTGTTTGTTTGCTTGTTTTTGTTTTTTGAGACAAGGTTTCCCTGTGTAGCTTTGACTGTTCTGGAACTCACTTTGTAGACCAGGCTAGCCTCTGACTTGAAGGGATCCGCCGGTCTCTGCCTCCAGAGTGCTGGGATTAAAGGGGTTCACCACCATTGCCCGGCCTTATCAGCCAGATTTTAAGACTTTTTTTTTTTCAATTTTCTCAAAATAAAATTCTAAACGTTGGCATTTTAAATCAGATTAGAAACTAATTATTAAGGTAAAGAGCGGCTTTCAAGAAGTCATAGATTTAGAAAACCTAAGCATGCATTATGACCATCTTTACTATAAATTCTGGTGATGTTTAAATCTGAAGATAGTACTACCTAGCCTTCAGAAGACTCTGTAGTAGATAGCTCTAAATACAAACACGAGCATTTTTAGCCCATGCACCGGAAACTAATATGCATCAAGATTTGATCTGGATTTCTTTTTTTCCTAGTCACTCCTCATCTCCCTCTTTAAAGGAAATTCAGCATTAGGTCTATTTTCAATGCCATTATGAGGCCTTTGCTGTTTCTCACTTCACTTTATTTTATTTTATTTTTTTGTGTGTATGGATGTTTGCCCACACACCTGCCTTTCTGTGTACCCTGTACAGGCCTGGTTCCAGTGGAAGTCAGAAGAGGGCACTGGTTGGAGCTACAGACGGTTGTTAACTACCAGGTAAGGGCTGGGAATTGAACCAGGGTTGTTTTGGGGGTGCTAGGCAGTTCTGACTATCTAGCATAAGCTGGCCTTGGGTTTGAAGTCCTTCTGCCTCAGCCTCTTGAGTGCTAGGATTGCAGAATACAGCACCACACCTGACTTTCATGTTATTTCTTCCAAGTGATCGTCTGTTAAGGCTTCCTTAGGCTCTCTAGCTTCACTATCTTTCCAGACAGAGGATGGCTTTATACCACACAGCTCACACCAGCTTGGAATGGTTTGGATAACAGAGTAGATGCCTGTTTGTCTAAATTACCCAAGATCCTTATAGCTTGACTTTTGATCCTGTGGTCTGCTTCTGCTTTTAATGTATTCAGACTAAATAAAAAAGAGGTAAAAACTAATCCAGGACTGTGGGAGTTCCCTGGTGAGGGGCTTCAGAAAGACTCTTCTGTAGTCCCCAGCCCTTAGAACCACTACTTCAAAGAGATTCCATACACAGAATCTGCCAGTTAGGAGCACCTCGATGCTTTTTCTTGAATATCAGCAATCATGACCATCAGCCTTGGTCTGATGATTAATTTAAGAGCAGAGAATATAACAATTAGTAATATTTTTAAAAGATTTTATTTTTATTTTAGTTAGGCATGGTGGTACATATCTTCAGTCCCAGCATCATTCAAGAGGCAGAAGCAGGAGGATTTCTGTGAGTTCAAGGCCAGCCTGGCCTACATAGTAAGATCTAGGCCAGTGAGGGCTACATAGTAAGATTCTGCCTCAAATGTTAAAAAGATTGTGTGTGTGTGTGCACGCATGTGTGTGCATGTGACTGTGGTGTCTGAAGAGGCCAGAAGAAGGCATCAGACTCCCTGGACTTAGAGTTACAGGTAACTGTGACTCCCAACATCGATTCTGGGAATCAAACTCAGGTTGTCTGTAAGAGCAGTGTGTTCTCTTAATTGCTGAGCCATCTCTCCAGCACCCTGGAAATATTTTTAAATGCACAAACTCTCCAAGCCTACATCCTAGCTGCCACTTTGCTCTCCCAGGGGAAAGCAGAAGCCTCAACATTGCAATTAACTTGCAAGAAATTGCAGTTCTTGAGCTCCAAGGAAGGAAGGGGTCTGCTCCGAAATGTGTGCGCCTCCAGTCATACCATTCTACTGGGCCAGAATCACAGCCCCTCCACACTTGTAACAGACCTATAATTAGCTTGAGACGTTAAGCAGTTCAGCAGTTGGGAACGGAGGAGAGAATAGTTGTATCATTACTTACCACGGGATCTGCTGGCTGATCAGCAGCGTTCATCTCTTCCTATTTATTTCCCTGTACACACTCAGAGCCACATTGGGGTGGAAGTACTCAGGACCCCTCACCATCCCACCCTATCACCTGCCTGTGGTACAGCAGAAACATTCTGCCTCTCATTCTCTTTTAGCATTTTAGGTTAGAATCTCAAGGTGGCACGACACAGCGCTGTGCCCACATCCCAAACCATTTTCAGATAATCTCTAATCATCATGATACCCTCCACAGCTTAATGCCAGTCACCCCTTAATCTATGGCAAACTGCAAGAGTGAGCCCGGGTGAGTGTCCTCATGCTCCCAAGTCCAATGATGTGGAAAAGGCATTTGTAAGCAAGCATGACGTGTGAAGATTGAGAAGCCTGGAGGATCAGACATGATTAAGCAATGAGCTGCGGCAGCCAGGCAAGCTGTGAGGTCTTCATCCGCACAAAGCAGGGGGATGCCTAGATGCATCCCACCATGCCATCTGCAAGGCTAGCCTTCTCAGCAGCACCGTACAGTAAAAGAAACAGGCAAACTCAGCACAGTCCAGTAAAGGAAGGGACAAGGATCTCGATAAGTGCAGGGCAGTGAGACCTTCCTGTGCTGCAGACAGAAGAAGAGTGGAGACCAAGACTATGAAGGCTGCACTATCCCAGGGGCCATGGAAAAGGGGAACGCAGTGCCAGGTCCTCTCGACTATAGTGGCCATTCACTCACCTCAGCGGCAAAATGCTTCCCACTCACGGTGTGTTCAGAGCCATGGGGGTCATTGCGGTTCCCCCAGTGCAAATGCAGCTGCTCCGCTCTGTATTGGTGAGGCTGGAGACCCTGGATGTACATGTCCGAGTTCAGATTCAGTCTCACTGTGAGGAACGGAGAAGCAGCCTTCAGAGCCCTGGCCAGATCAATCCTGCTAGAAAGCAGGCCCGCCAGGCAGCCACTGCACAGGCACAGGTGGCTGCAGGAACAAGGAGCAGGCCAGAGCGATGATGCCTGCAGGTGAGGCACCTGCCCTCTTCCCCTACTGCCACTCTGGTGGCACCAACACCTTCACACGTCTCCCTGCAAAGCACCACCAACTCTAAGCCAATGATGGATGTTCCTTTCCTTATCCATGTAGTGGGCTCCTGTCTGATACTAGAACCTTCAGTGAAGAGCTCTTCAAATTGGAGAATTACAACGGCGATTGCTGTTTAAGAAGCACTTACTGTCCAACAGATGTTGATGTACCCAATCTGTAGTACATCAACCAGTCCTCTGATAAACCCAATCTGTAGACTGGGCATAACCAATAGGTCCCTCTTCCAAATGACAACTCAAGGTAGTTAAAATTCATACCCAGTCTGATGACTCATTAGCAATCTGTGATGGCTAATCTTGATTGTCAACATCTGGAATCAATAAAAAATGTAAGCAATTGAGCACTCTTGTGAGGATATTCTTGGCTGGATTCTTAGATTGGAGACTTCACCCTAAACCTGGGTTGTGTGTGTGTGTGTGTGTGTGTGTGTGTGTGTGTGTGTGTGTGTGTGTCTAGCCAAGTCATGACTCAAATCCATTCTGTCTGACTCTCAGCAACTGAATGGGTGGTGTGCTGGTGCCTTGAATAGTTTACAATAACCCAGAATTCACCCTGGAAGCTTAGCCAATGAGTCCATTAGGATCAGACCTATCTGCTCCCTCTCCCTCCCACAAGAGACTTAGTTTGGAGATGTGCTGCCCACAAAGAATCACTGGAGCAGGGCTTCCTACCACCCCTCCTCCCCCCAGTACATAGTTGGTCAGGCATGTCTTACAGCCTCTTCCTAGCCCCTTCTCCTGGGTGCTTCAGAGGAGCGCCTCCTAGCCAGATGTCCAGGGAGTCAAAGGAGACTCAGATGTGCCTCTCCCTTACCCGAATGGCCATCGTTGGTCAGGTTCAACAGCTTCTCAACAGACACATTGTAACCTTGGAACTGGAGGGGTACGAGGCTGGCATCATATTGAAGGATGTCGCTATGTAGGTCTATCGGAGACTGCAGGAGGCCCCCACACGATGGGTACTTCTTGGACCAGTTCTTTTCCCCAGCAGGTCCTAGGAGAGACTCAAGGTCAGTTTTCCACAAGGAATTTTCTTTATCTTTTAATCTCCAATCGTTTGCACAATGGTTCCTTATTACTTCTCTCCTTTATCTTTCCACAGACAATTGCACTATTCAGTGAGAGGCAAGTGTCTGTACCGCCTGCCCCTGGCATCCTTGTGGACCTCATCTAAGAGTGGGGAGAGTCAGAAGAAATAATACTTTTGCTCATTGTAACCGCTATGAGGAAGAAGGGTCAGTCCTAGTCTTAGAGGTAAGCTATTCAAGACCTGGAGATAGCAGCTTGCAGAGTCAGGCCTAGCAAATACCTCAGAACCATCTGCCATTAAAGTGCTGTGGAGGATGAAAAAGTAGAGTAGCTCAGGACAGAAAGTAGAGCCCCCACCCAACCTCCACTTTATTCCCATGTTGACACAATACAAATCCTCTCTACATGAAAACTAGTGACATCCAACAGTATACCATCTGATTGCCGAACATCTGTTATGATCCAGGAATTACTCTACGTCTTGAGGCTCCCAGGTTGAACACTAGGGGACATTATCCTAGTGGGGGAAATTTGATGAATCTTCTGAACTGTACCAGGTTGGTGGAAATGGTATCTGACTGACCATAGCCCATGCATGTCTTTGAGGCTGATCAATTCAGTGTGAGGTTCCTCATAGGGAACCCTGGGGATACGGACTCCTGATACCTACATCTAGAGTGCAGGATGCAATCCCAAAGGGATGATTGAAAAACATTGAGTAATTAGACAAAGCCAAACACAGCAGGGTTTTAACTGGAGGGAAGCCTGGTAATACTGCAATCGAATTATTGTAATAAAATTGACAAGTCCTCAGTGAGGAGAAACAGGCTTAAAACTAAAAAGCATCCAGGCTCATGCTCCTTGCTAAATATGGGCTAGCAGTTGCTCTTCTGTGAATGGAAACAAACATCCTCTGGTCAGATAAACCAGTGGTTCTCGGCCTATGGGACGAGGCACCTTTAGGGTCACCTAAGACCATCGGAAAACAGATTTCTTTTTACATTACCATTCATAACAGTAGCAAAATTACAGTTATGAAGTAGCAATGAAACTAATTTTATGATTGAGGGATCACCACAACACGAGGAGCTCTACTGAAGGGTTTCAGCATTAGGAAGGTTGAGAACCACTGAAAACAATGCTACTCCCACAGGGGAAAACCTTGAAAGAATGTAAATCTGTGTTTAAAAGATTATCTCCCACGGAAATTAAATGGATTTTCAGGCTACCAGCAGATATTCCCCTAAAAGAACTGAGATCCTGGGAGTCTATAAGGAGGAAATTGTCTAAACTGTGTCCCGTGTAGACTCTATTAAACGTTAAAGCCACATTAGGATTTGAGGACAAGAAAAGTAAGTATATTGTAAGTATATCAAAGAAAGCAGAGAGCAAGACTGCAGTACCAACTCTCTCACTGCCTTGGTGAGTGGCCCTAGCCAGGTCACATTCCCTACTGGAGCTGCCACCAACCTAGGTAGAAATATGGCAGTGTTGAACACTGTATTCTGGAAGGTCCTTCTGGCTCCTGAGATCCAAGATGTAAGCACCTTCCCCTTCCGCACCAGGCAAGTTGGAACGGCTCGCTGAGGCATGTTCATGTCCAAGCAACTCCAATGCATCTGCTAAGGTGCCCAGTGAGAAGCAGCTTCAGAAGTGAAGGCACAGGATGCTGGTGTCCCTGTGCTGGCTGGGGTGTAGACACCACCACCACCACCACCACCTGCCCCAGTCCTGGCCTCTGTCATTAGCAGCAGTCACAGGCCCGAATGGCAGCAGGGTCTAAAAGAACCCTTTCCGTCCCTCCTCCTTCTTTCACCATCAGCAGCATGGTTTGCTTCTTTTAGTAGTTTTGATCCTTTGAAAAACTCTATAACGTAGACACAGCCAAGGAGAGGAAATGAAAGTATCTTCCAAATGAAATACTGAGATGAATGAAGTGCCCTAAGGTAGACTAAGGCTTACTATCAGTTACCCGGCGTGGATCCCCAAGCTTTGGTGCCTTCTCTTTGGGTGTTTCTCTGGGAGATTTTGTGCATCTGTCTCCTCCTCTTCCCCACATTCTCGCTCATCCCCACATTTCCTACAGTGCCTGGCACAAGGCAGGCCCTCACATGTTCACTAATTCTCCCACCTGTTTCCGGCTTATTTTTCTCTAAGGGCACTTGATTACCCGTTTGATGTCCCCACATGCTGTTTATCCCTTCAAAGAAGAATTAGAGCCAGTTATGCTGGTATATATCCAGAACCTTAGTGCTGCTTCATTTTTCCTCCCCCGCTGTGTATGCGTGCGTGCGTGCGTGCGTGCGTGCGTGCGTGTGTGTGTGTGTGTGTGTGTGTGTGTGTGTGTGTGTGTGTGTGTATGTACATGTGTGTATGTGTGCGCACGCACATACATACTCAAGGTTGGCTGGCCTGTGAGCTTCTGGGAAGATCCTTCCTCTGCCTTCCATCTCAGGATAGAAGTGCTGGGATGACAGATGTGTGCTACCATATCATGCTCTTTACATAGGTCCCAGGATATGAACTTGGGTCCTTAGGCTTTCATAGTTAACACATTTACTCACTGGGCCATCTTTTTGGTCTTCTCCAATCCTAGTACTTGTGAGGTGGATGCAAGAGGATCAAGAACCCAAAGCCTTCCCTGGCTACATAGTGAGTTTGAGACCAGCTTGGCTAAATGAGACCCTGTCTTTAAAAAGAAAAAAAAAAAATACTTGAAAATGAGCTCACTTGTTCAGGTTCAGAATCTCTCTTCAAAGCTTTCAAGTTCATCTGTGTGAGGGCAGTGTCTGGATGGCTGTGCCTGCTTGCTAAGAAGGAAACCTGCTTTCCATCTTACACTGAGGGACGTGGCCTGGTAAATGTGACTTCATAGAGGTCACAGATACCACCACCACCACATTATGGCTCTTGCACAGCTGGGGACACTATCATACAGCCTTATGACTTCCTAGATTGAGAGAGATACATGGCTAGGTATCTATCCAACCAATATCAAATATGACAGTAGAGACTCTGCCATTGTCCTCCAGTTTCTTTCCAGCCCGTGTGACTTGCAGCCACAGTAATCCTGGGAGGGTCACTGAAGGCTATAATTTCTCAACAGAATCTCAGCTTTCACAATCTTTTTTTTTTTTTTTAAACCTGAGACAATGTCTCGTGTGTCTCAGGCTGACCTTGTACCTCTGGTCCTCTGCCCCTATCTCTCCAGGGCTGGGATTACAGGCATGCATCATCATGCCCAGTTTATGTGGTATTATGGATCAATCATTCTACTAACCGAGCTACACACCCAGCACTAGCTTTCAGACTCTTGCCAAGTGCTCTTTGCCAGAGAGCCTGTGTCTCACACCGCAGCTCCTCTAAACACTTGCCTTTGCTTTAGGTTTCCATGCTGCCTCTTCCATTGGTGGCACTTCCATGCCCATCTTCCACCCCATGATCATGAAGGAGACCATTATATCCCAAAGCTTGTTTTCCCAAGTAAAAGCAAGGCATTGTTTCTTTCTAGTTCATGAATTTCCCTACTGGTGGCAAAAGAGTGAACAGATCTTTGTTTTGAAATATATCACGGTGCAACTCAAAAATGTCTCTTAGGACTTCTGACTGGGAATCGTGAGGCCCAGGGGACAGGATCCACATTATCTGAGGGTGTAGGGAAATTATCAAATATATCCAACAGGAGAGAGAGATAAGCAAGGTGAACTCCACATCACCCAGCTGTGAAGCTGTGACAGTTTATGAGTTACAGCCGGTCCTGTTTCATCTTCACCGTCTGCCTGGATAACTCTGAAGCAAACCGAGTTGATCTCATCTGCGAGTGTCTCAGTAAGCTTTTCTAAACCATGAGATCTCAAAGCAAAAGCTTGACACCACTGTTGCCCCTGCAGAGTTAGAATTTAATATTACCAAATCCAATCAGCATTCAGTTTTACAACCAGATTTTTTTTTTTTTTTTTT
>JADRCD010224368.1:23543-36007 GCA_019843815.1 Montemys delectorum | reverse complement strand
AAAGAAAGAAAGAAAGAAAGAAAGAAAGAAAGAAAGAAAGAAAGAAAGAAAGAAAAGAAAGAAAGAAAGGAAAGACTTTCTATAATCTAGTGAAAACGAGGGCACAACCTACCAACATATCCAAACTGAGAGAAGTGCTAAGAGGACATTTCATTATACTAAGTGTTTTCTTAAAGAAATTGGAGAATACTCATATTTATGAAAGAAGCAAACATACCCAAGAGGAGTAGATGACAGGTAGTGAAGTAACAAAGTGGAAAACAGACTTCTGAAGATGTAGAAATTAAGTTTTACAGTAGCAAGCATCAGCTTCAGCCATTTGGCTAAGTGTTTTCTGAGAAGCACTAAGAAGTTGTGTTCCAGAGATAGCCAAGGGCATGTTGTAAAAACAAAGTTTTGATGGTCAGAATGATGAGACAGAATGACCAGACCATTCTGACTAAGCTAAGTAAAGCCAAAACAAAAATAACTGGTGGTCGCAGTGACGTGAAAGTCTGCAAAAACAAGATAAGCAATTCTCGGAAGAACCCCCCAACTCCTCCTGTGGTGAATTTCGAAAAAGATCACAAACTGTCACCCTGACCTTGCTGCCAACAATCCTCCCTACAACTTAGTTACTCAGCCCCTTCCCAAAGACTTTTCAAGGCCAGGTACAGAGCTGGATAGGGAAGTTGGCTGACTAAGCCAAGAACAGCCCTCTGAGCAAGCCAATCAATCAATTCCTGATGAGATCCTTTGTCCTGTGACCCACCAACCAGAGCAAGACAGCTAGCCTTGTTGCAGAAATCTTCCCTCTGTAAAGTATAAAAGATGTGTGCTTTCTGAATTCAGGGTGGACCCCCTCTGTGAGGGTGGGCAACCTCACGTATGTGGATCAATAAGTGTCATGATATTGCAGTGATCTATTGTCAGTCTGTATTCTCTGGGTTGAGCCAAGTTTACTACAGTAGTAATCAAACTCAGGCCTGAAATCAATCAGAAACAAATAGAATGATACAAAAGATCAATAAAACCAAGACCTGGTTGTTTGAGAATGTCAACAAGGGAGACACACCCTTAGGTAACCTCTCTAAAAGACAGAGAGACAGTTCCCAAAGTACCAAAATTAGAAATGAAAAAGGACAGAGCACATGCCCTGCCAGAGGCCATCCCTGGCTTGGGGTGTTTCTTCTTTCTTGTTGGTTCTTTTTGAGGCAGCGAAGGGGGGAGATCTTAGGCAGAGGGTAAGACTTTCTCTTAAGAGGTTCTGGGGTAAGACTTTGTCTTACGAGAAATTTAGGATTGCTGTAGAATAAAAAGTTTACTTATCTAAGTCTAGGTTACTATGCTATTGTAGCTGACCTGCCTTCTGTGATCCTCTGAGGCCAGAAACTGCAGTTTCTGGCATTTAGCACCTCATCCTAAAACAGCAGGAGATTAAGTAAATGATTAATTGCTAGAGCCTTTTCCCTGTTGTCCAGATGCCTCTTGCTTGTCAGGCTAGGGGGTAATTTGGAGCAATAAACTTATATTGAACCAGGAGAAGAGAATATCACTCTCACAGAAGGAAAACTTTTACATAAGTGAATATGCATAACCTCACATAAATTCATTCATGCTCATTTATTCATTTATACATTTCCATTACTACTCATTTGGGTCCAGTTTGCATGTATCCTCACAATTATGCATACATTCTCACAATTACATACCCACACACACATCTATACTTATATATGCATATGGAGCAAAAGACCAAGCACCAGTGCAGAAAGAACTCACTCATTCTGGGTGAAAATTGAGCTCCAATTTTTATTACATAGAGAAAGAAAAGGCTTCTACTCTTTAAATGCTAAATGAATTAAACCCATCTTTGTAAGAAAAAAATTTGTTTCTTTAAATAAGACTAAGCCTGCCTTGTCCTTATGATGGGACCTGTTCTATCCCATGGTAAGGAGAAGCCTGCCTGCTCCTGCTCTCTGCAGCATCTTCTTTTTTCCTCTTTCCCTCTACATTTGCACATTGCTCTCTTAGTATTTTATGTACCTGTAGTTTCTAAGTTATTCTACTCTACATTCTCCTTCTAATCTAAAAAGTGTTCTGTCTAAAAACTTCTCCTCAACTCGGTTCCTCTCTCAGCTCAATTTATCTCACTTCTGTTCCTCTCACCTCAATCCCCCTGTTCTGACTCTTCTCTTTGTCTTCAGCTCTTAAGCCTCTTTCAGAATACACAATCACATATTAAAAAGTTCATCAAAAGTTCACACAGAAAACCATATCATAAATTGAAATATAAGTTTATAACTGAGAACATTTACATTCATATCCATTAGTAGTAATTATCTAGCTAAACATCCATCACCTGTCTCTGCTCTACAGGTTCACCAAAGATTTAAAACCATAACTAAGTTATAAATGAAGTTTTGTATACATAAACCAAATCAATATTTTATCTTCTGTCCTAACATCTATAATAAATTGTTAATTTCCTTTTTAAGACCTTTGGTTAATTGTTTTACAACCTTTTGAGATGTGCTCTGAGTAGGAGAAAGTCTAGTTACTGTCTAAGAGCAATGAATTGTTAATACTTAGAGGACTGTCACTAGTTGGCTCCAGGCTTCAAAATCTATCTGTTTAAGACAATAGTTACCTTGCTTATTTGACTCAGTGAAACATGTTGTTTTGGTCTCTTTCACACTCTTTAAGCCTACAATATTTTCTTTCCTCTCTTCTGCCCAAATTCTGTAACATCCAAGGGAGGGATGCAATGGAGACCTACAACTGAGACTCATTTTTCATATGATATCTGGCTGTAGGTCTCTGAAACTGCTCCGGTATGCTTGCCTGATGAAGCTTCTATGATGAAACCGGATAAGGCACTGAGCTACAGTAATAACAGAATATCATTAAGAATCATTTCACTGGCTCTTTCTTCCTTCCTTTGTTCCTTCCTTCCTTCCTTCCTTCCTTCCTTCCTTCCTCCCTCCCTCCCTCCCTTTGTTCCTTCATTCCTTCCATTTCCTTTGTTCCTTCCTTTCTTTCTTTTAGACTGGCCAGAAGAGCCAGGGCATATATCATACAGACCATAAGAGAACACAAATGCCAACCCAGGCTACTATACCCAGTAAAACTCAAAATTACCATAGATGGAGAAATCAAATTTGAATTATATCTTTCTACTAATCCAGCCACACAGAGAATAATACTAGGAGAAGTCCAACACAAGGAAGGGAACTACACCCAAAGAGAGCAAGAAATTAATCTTTTCACAAGAATCCAAAAGAAGAGAAACACACAAACATAATCCCAAAATTAACAATAAAAACACAGGAAGAAGATCATTGTTCCCTAATAGCTCTCAACATCAATGGGCTTAATTCCCCAATAAAAAGACATAGGCTAACAGACTGTACATGGAAACAGGATCCAACATTTTGCTGCATACAGGAAACATACCTCAGAGTCAAAAACAGATATTCCCTCAAAGTAAAAGGATGGAAAAAAAATTTCTAAACAAATGGTCCCAAGAAACAAGCTAGAATACCCATCCTAATATCTGAGACAATATCCAAATTAATAAAATCAGAAATTAAAAGGGAGACATATCAACAGAAACCAAGGAAATTCAAAAAATAATCAGATCCTACTAGAAAAGTCTAAACTCAACAAAACTAGAAAACCTGGATGAAATGGATGGTTTTAAGACAGATACAAGGTACCCAAGTTAAAGTAGGATCAGATAAACCATTTAAACAGCCTGATAACCCCAAAGACATTAGATGCAGTCATTAAGATTCTGGAAACCAAAAAGAGCCAGGGCCAGATGGTTTTAGGGCAGAATTCTATCGGATATTCAAAGAAGATCTAATACCAATAGTCTTCAAACTATTCCACAAAATAAAAACAGAAGAAACACTACCCAATTCTTTCTATGAATCCACAGTTACACTGATACCTAAACCACAAGAAGACCTAACAAAGAAAGAAACTGCAGACCAATTTCCCTTATGAATATTGCAGCAAAAATACTCAATAAAATTCTCAAGAAATGATCCAGGAACACATCAAAATGATCATCCATCATGATCAAGCAGGCTTTATCCCAGAGATGCAGGGGTGGTTCAATGTATGGAAATCCATCAACATAATTCACTCTGTAAATAAATTCAAAGAAAAGACCACATGATCATTTGAGAAAACATGGGACAAAATCCAGTACCCTTCATGATAAAAGTCTTGGAAAAATCAGGAATTCAAGGCCCATACCTGATCATAGTAAAAGCAATATACAGAAAATCATAGCCAACATTAAACTAAATGGAGAGAAACTTGATGCAATCCAACTAAAATCAGGGACTAGATAAGGCTGCCTTCTCTCTCCCTACCTATTGAGTATAGTACTCAAAGTCCTATCCAGAGCAATTAGACAACAAAAGGAGCTTAAAGGTATAGAAATTGGAAAGAAAGAAATAAAAATATCACCATTTTCAGATGTCATAGTATACTTAAGTGACCCCAAAAATTTCACCAGAGAACTCAGAAACATGATAAACAACTCCAGCAAAGTGGCTAGGTGTAAAATTAACTCAAATAATTTAGTAGGCTTCTTCTACTCAAAAGTATAAGCAGGCTGAGAAAGAAATTAGGGAAATAACACCCTTCACAATAGTCACAAATAATATAAAATACCTTGCTATGACTCTGACCAAGCAAGTGAAAGACCTGTATGACAAGAATTTCAAGAAAGAAATAGAAGATCTCAGAAGATGGAAAGCTCTCCCATGCTTGTGGATTGTTAGGATTAATATAGGAAAAATGGCCACTTTGCCAAGCAATCAACAGATTCAGTGCAGTCCCCATAAAAATTCCAACTCAATTCTGCATTCAGCTAGAAAGTGCAATTTGCAAATTCTTCTGGAATAACAAAAACAAAAACAAAAACAAAACAACAAAAAAAAACCCCACAGGATATTGAAAAGTATTCTTTTTTTTTTAAAAGATTTATTTATTTATTGTTATACATAAGTACACTGTAGCTATCTTTAGACACACCAGAAGAGGGCATCAGATCTCATTCCAGATGGTTGTGAGCCACCATGTGGGACTCAGAACCTTCGGTAAAGCAGTCAGTACTCTTACCCACTGAGCCATCTTGCCAGCCCTGAAAAGTATTCTTAACCATAAAAGAACTTCTGGGGGAATCACCATTCCTGACCTCAAGCTGTATTACAGAGCAACAGTGACAAAAAAACTGCATGGTATTGGTACAGAGATAGACAGGTAGATAAATGGAGCAGAAATGATGACTGAGAAATGAGCCCACATACCTATGGTCACTTGACCTTTGACAAAGGAGCTAAAACCATCCAGTGGAAAAAAGACAGCATTTTCAACAAATGGTGCTGGCTCAACTGGAGGTCAGCATGTAGAAGAATGTAAACTGGTCACTAAGGAGAAATTTCCTGAACAGAACACCAATGGCTTATGCTCTAAAGTCAAGAATTGACAAATGAGACCTCATAAAATTTCAAAGCTTCTGTAAGGCAATGGACACTGTCAATAGGACAAAACAGCTACTAACAGATTGGAAAAAAGATCTTTACCAACCCTATGTCTGACAGATTGCTAACATTCAATATATACAAAGAATTCAAAAGGCAGACTCCATAGAACCAAATAACCCTGTTAAAATGGGGTACAGAACTAAACAAAGTATTCTCAACTGAGGAATATGTAATGGATGAGAAGCATCTACCAAAATGTTCAACATCCTTAGTCATCAGGGAAATGCAAATCAAATGACTCTGAGATTCCACCTCACACCAGTCAAAGTGGCTAAGATCAAAAACTCAGGTGACAGCAGATGCTGGCAAGGATGTGGATAAAGAAGAACACTCCTCCTTTGTTGGTGGAATTGCAAGCTAGTATAAACACTCTGGAAATCAGTCTTGTGATTCCTCAGAAAATTGGACATAGTATTACCTGAAGTCCCAGCTATATCATTCCTGGGCATATATCCAAAAGATGCTCCAACATATAACAAGGACACATGGCCCACTATATTCATAGCAGCCTAATTTATAATAGCCAGAAGCTGGAAAGAACCCAGATATCCTTCAACAGAGTAATGGATACAGAAAATGTGGTACATTTACACAATGTACATATTTACAATTTACTCAGCTGTTAAAAACAATGACTTCATGAAATTCTTAGACAAATGGATGGAACTAGAAATATCATCCTGAGTGAAGTAACCCAATAACAAAAGAACACGTGGTATGTACTCACTGATAAGTGAATATTAGCCCAAAATCTTGGAATACCCAAGATACATTTCATAGACCACAGGAAGTCCAAGAAGATAGACCAAATTGAAGATATTTTGATTCTTCTTAGAAGAGGGCCAAAATACCCATGGGAGGAGATACAGAGACAATGTGTGGAGCAGAGACTGAAGGAAAGGCCATCCAGGGACTGCCACACCTGGGGATCCATTGCATATACAGTTACCAACCCAGACACTATTGTGAATGCCACAAAGTGCTTGCTGACATGAGCCTGATTTTGCTGTCTCCTGAGAAGCTCGGCTAGAGCCTAACAAATAGAGAGGTGAATACTTATAGCCAACCATTAGAATGAACACAGGGTCCCCAATGGAGGAGTTAGAGAAATGACTGAAGTTGTTGAAGGGGTTTGCAACCCCAAAGGGGGAGCAACCAACTAGATCCCACCTCACCCCCAGAGCTCCCAGGGACTAAAACAACCAACCCAAAAGGACACATGGAGCAATCCATGGCTCCAGCCACTTTCGTAGCAGTGAATGGACTCTTCAGACATCAGTGGGAGGAGAGGCCCTTGGTCCTGTTTAGGCTTGATGTCCCAGTGTAGGGAAATGCCATGATGAAGAAGTAGGGTGGGTAGGTGTGTGTGGGAACACCCTCATAGAAGCAGGGGGAGGGTGGATGGGATAGGGAGTTTTCATAGAGGAAACCAGGAAAGGAGATAATATTTGAAATGTAAATAAGCAAAATATCTAATAAAAATTTTCAAAAAAAGAAAACAAAACAAAACAAAAGAAACTGATAGTGTGTGCATCCCTCAGAGATTTTTTACACAAATATAATAAAATGTACAGAGTCAAATTTTGAAAAATAACTAAACATACATAGCATATTTAATTAAAATCTACCTTTTTATGTTCATAGCTGCTTTATTTGTAATAGCCAGAAATTGTAAACAATCTAATGTCCATCAACTGAAGAATGGATGAAGATAATGTGGCATATTTACACAATGGATTGCTATTCAGCCAATTAAAAAATACATTATGAATTTTGCTGGCAAATGATTGGAACTTGAGAATATCATCCTTAGTTTGGTAAGCCAGTCCCAAAAAGACATGAATATTTCATACTCACTTATAAGTGGATATTAGCCATAAAATATGGGTACCATCTACAATCCAAATACTCAAAGAAGCTATATAAGTAGGAAGCAAGAGGAAGGATACATGAATCTCAATGAAAAAGTGGAATAAAATGGTAATAAGAGGAAGATGGAGATTTTATATCTTAAGTCAAGTCAAGGCAAGTATAAAGTGCTATGGTGAGACATCAGAGACAAGTACAGGAAGATGGTGACATTCTTAGCTTTTGGATTAGTGAAAGATAGTAGTTTGTTAAGTTAATAGATTTTAATTAGTCATAAGATGTTATTTCAGGTACAGGTGAACTAGGAATCACTGTTTCAAAAAGTCCGGAATTAAAAATCTATCTTCTAACAACATTCAATACTCTGTTTGCTATGTTTGCTTCTACAAAGCATGATTGATGTGTATATGTTTTGTTCAAACACTATGGACCCAGCATTTGAGGACTGGAGACTTCATCATTCATTTAGCCTTGAGAATATCTACTTAAGATTTTTGCAAACAGAGCCTTCTTTGTTGTGTGTAGGATAACCTTCCTTATTCACTTTTTCTCTACAAACATAGGTGATAATGCACAACAAGATAAAGCCTAATCATACATTACAATTTTGTTTAGAAAGACACATATCCATTATATGTTTTCCTGTTGATGATTGAAAATTAGTGACAAAAACATAAATATTGTGAAATATATCATATATAATTTACATATATATGATAAAATTATGGTCTTTCTGTATTTATTATACAGGAAATGCAGAATCTGGGCAGAGCAAACTCATGTCTCATCACAAAGGAGCCCAAAGTAGGAAAGCACAGAGAAATGATGGGTGTGATGTTTATCAGCCACCAGCTTACATGTCAAAAGAACAATGCAACCTACTCAGATGGAGAGGAGTGAATGAAAACAAAGACTGGTAGTAATACCAGGATGCTCATAGTGGCTCTTAGCTCACAGGGTGTTCTAGTAAAAGCATAAGTGCTGTGGATGTGTGGAAAGTGCTTCTGGTACCCATACAAAATGACAGCCATTGAGCTCCCAGACCAGAAAATAGACACAGTAAGCAAGAGTTCAGGGAAAACAAAAACATTATCTGTAATGAGCCTGTGGCTTCATCATTAACTATAGTAAAGCAGTATTTTATAGTTCTTTTATATGTCATGTTACTGCTGTTTTACTTGATATATACATATACTAGCATAATCATATTTACTCCCATGTGCAGAATCCGCCAAAGGTAAATTCACTCTCAGGCTGTGTGTCTGCCTCACTGCTAGAGTGCTTGGAATGCATGTATGCCATTCAGGGCAGGCAGAATGCCGTCAGTTCTATGGGTCCTCAGTCCGTGTTTTTTCATGGTGGGAAACAGCATAGTTTGTGATGATTGCTATGGTTCTGAGTAAGTACCAAGAGTATGGAGGGGCTGGGATAGGGACAGCCTTCTGTGAGATATATAGGCATATCCTTTGAAAAGAAGGTCTCCCTCACTGCAACTTCTGATGTTGAATGTTAATGCATACACCTTACTCAGGGTCAACCAGGGAATAAATAAGTTTTGCATTGAAGGGATGCTCAGGAAGGGAATTCCATTGGAGAACACGTGGGGCCTATTTAGATAACTCATTAGCATGGAGAACTTAAGGTTTTTATGCTATGTGACTGATTTACATGGTCTTCTCAATGAGATGTTGGGTTATGTCTTATAGAGCAAAAAGAGTTGGGCAGTGAGCTGGCTTCATGCCTACCAAACTCAATTTGGAGTTTCACAAGGTTTGGGCTCACTCTACCTTACAAATTCTTCAGTCTAGGGGCACAGACCAGTTGTCCTACAATACAGAGACTGATGAAGTTTTGAACTTTTACTTAAAAGCTATCTAAACAGGAGTCACTGTGACTGATCGTGATGGCCTAGAAGACAAGCAAGAGGTAGGCGGTACCAATGGAAACACTTTTAACATCCTTTGAATATATGAAAGGTATTTACAATCAAAGACATTATGAGCAGATTTATCCTAAGTTTCCACTATCTCTAGCTCATTTCTAGAGAAAATGATTAAGTGATCAAATAGTTGGCTGAGAATAGCTTCATGAGAATTAAATCAATTGGCTTTAATGTTTCTTTATTGTAGTGAAGCATTAGGTAGTAGGATAGTAGAGAGAAATTTCACAGAATTCCAACTGTACTTTGAAAGATGATCATTATTCCAATTGCAAGATCTTTGGAATCCATCCTGCCATTAACTACGCTTTCTTTTTAATGACAGGAAAAAAATAATATATCTGAGTAAACTGAAAATATTGTCTTTTGTAAATGTATTTTTTTGGTGGAGAAGCTTTTTGAGCTCAAAGTTTTAAGGGCAGTGAAGGAAACACATCAAGATTCCATATTAAAAGCAATTGCAAATTACTAATAACTTGAGACTATGGAAGTCATTAACTATACATATTTAAAGAGAGAATTTTATTAAGGAGAAAATCATGTTTCCCTGGAAGAAACAGTGATGAGTTGGTGGCAATTGGAAGAACCCTCATTTAAATTACAGAATAAACTGCTATTTATAATTCATATTGGATAAACTTTTATATAAATCATTATTTTCAGTGTAAAGATTTTCTCATCTAAATTTTAAATATTTGACAGCTGTACATCTGGAAGAAAATTATTATCTGCAATATAAAAGAACATAAAAAAGTGAAGAAAACCAGGGACCCAATTACAAGATGTCTATGGACTTGAACAGAATAAAATTAACAAAGATATACTTCAAACACTCTTCACTATTCCTAGCCATCATAGAAATGCAAAGTAAAACAACCTTGGGAGTTCATCTTGTCCAGTAGAGGATGACTAAAAGCAGCAACACAGCAATCAGGAAACACTGTTGTGGATGTAGGAAAAATAAACATTCATCCACTATAGATAAGAGTGCAAAATGATGCAACCACTATGGAAAACACTCTAGAGAATCCTTAAAAAGACAAAAAAAAATGTCCTCCATACCATGCAGCTTTATTTCTCATTTACAAGAGTCCAAATTTTCTTAATTAAATCTTTTTTTTTTCAAGACAGTGTTTCTCTGTGTAGCCCTGTCTTTCCTGGAACTCACTCTATAGATCAGGCTGGCCTCGAACTCAGAAATCCACCTGCCTCTGCCTCCCAAGTGCTGGGATTAAAGGTGTGTGCCACCACTGCCTAGCTTCTTAATTAGATCTTACTGTACAGATATTTGCCATATTCTTTGTTGTTCTAGTCACAAAAGTTGTGTGTGTGTGTGTGTGTGTGTGTGTGTGTGTGTGATAGTGTTTCCTAGTAATTCCCAAAGCTACATTTATAAAACCTCACCAATTTACTTTCCAAATGTGGGCTGAACAAGGACAACCCCCCAAATATACTAAAGTGCGTGCAATGAGCCAATATTACCCCAACCAACATTCATGAAGGATTACAGGTACTCAAGGAACTTCATCCCTAAAAACATACATACATGTAATCATATACAGACTAAGTCATATTTAGAAACATGTTAATATACATATATATTTGAAATAACAAATAGCGGGGAAAAGGGCATAAATTTAAAGGAGAATAGCAGTGTAAATGAGAATTTGGAGGGAGAAAAATGAAGAAGAAATGTAATTATATTATGATCTCAAAAACAAAATCAGAAAATTAAAAGTAAAACAACATATTCAATGTGGAATAAACACATGAAGAATGTCCTATGTTCTTTTTAAATCCACTATCTGAGATAATCATGAAGCAGGGGAATTTTTAAGTAAAAGTGGTGGGAGACATCATCCTTAGTTAACAGTGGAGATAAACAGATACCTCATACTATCAAAAAGGTACTCAGAACACCGCAAACATTTTGGAGTATGAGAATCTGTGAGTAATTAGAATGGATATAAATCTAAAATCTTTGACAATGTCTTCAATGACAAATTTTGCAATATATGTGAAAATAATATTATTATATGTAGACCATTACCATTTTCTTAAACTATATGTTTCAAGCTAGGAGAGTTTTACTTATAAATTCTAATGAATATATGAATTCTAAATTTTTGTTATAAAATCAGTTATCATATTTTATAAAAGGTAAACACTAGGTAAGGTTCCTTGAATATGTGTAAAGTGCTGTTCGTGTCTTTAGAAAATTAATCTCAAGGGGTAATAGTCCTAGATCATGGTCCAAACAAGAAACACACATGAATATTAATGTGCTGCCTATTGGGAACTCATTGCCATGCTCATGCAACATTTACAACGATTTTGTTATTGCACGTTATGATGTAGTGGTATGCACTCTTTTAAATGACAAAAATCATAAAAAGAATGAAATACATATCATATAAAGCTTAAACAATCATAAGTGAAATGGCATGATTTTGAGATTTTCGTGGGGTACCTACCTGTAGTCTCTGGCTTGCTTAAGACCAAAACACTCAGAGAAAAAAAGGAGCTGTCATGTTAGATTCATGGTTAAAGAAAAGTTTCGTGGTAAAAAATAATAATAATTATAATCCCTGAAAAAAATGCTTCAACTTTGTTGGGGGCACGGGGCAGTGGGGAAATAAAGGGGTGGGAGAGACCTGCTTCCTTCCAGAACTCAGGGAGACAGCATGGGACTCCAGGAAACCACTGCAGAATGGGTGTTGTGACTCACAAGCTGCAGAACCCCCCTGGGGGCTGGGGGAAGGTGCAGTCTCAGCTCCAACTCTCAGGCACCACAGACAACTGTGGTGGTCTCTGGCATGCATGGAGGCCAGGAATGACAGATTCTCACTCTTGGACGTCCTAGACCACTGTATGTCACAGAAGAGCTGAAAACAGACCCTTCGGCAGAGTCTGGCCTGGGGGCGGAGGGAGAAGTGTAGCTTTGGGAGTTTACTGTGGGGATGAGAGAGTCTGGCTATCTCAGGCGGCTAGCTTTGCAGACTGCTTGGATTGGCTGGTAGCCATGCTGGAGCAGGAATGCCTCCTGGATGGAGATTAGATGTGCAGCTTGTTGGGAAGGAGAGAGAGAGAGAGAGAGAGAGAGAGAGAGAGAG
>JADRCD010224368.1:0-23443 GCA_019843815.1 Montemys delectorum | reverse complement strand
AGAGAGAGAGAGACAGAGACAGAGACAGAGACAGAGACAGAGTAGTAGAGGTTGGCCATGGCCACGTGGAGATAGGGGAAAAGGAGGGAGAGAGAGGGAGCAAGAGGTATGAGTAAGAGACAAGAAAAGAGTAAGCGCTTAAGAGAGAGAGGAGGGCCCAGCAGCCCCTTTTATAGAGGAATAAGTTACCTTGCTGTTGCCAAATAACTGTGCAGTGGGGCATACCTGGGTGTAGTCAGGTGACTATGGGGGTGAAGTCCAGCCAGAATACCATGAGCTTAGGGCATTGCTCTGTGTGACCGATAATCACAGGATAAATGGAGTTGAGGGCTCATGGTGTCAGGTATCTAATGTCTGGGGACATAGTGTTCTACTGGGTCTCTGGAGCAAGCCTCACTTAACCAGAACACAGACTGCCTTTCACAGTCCAACACAACTTAAAAGTTGCTCAGACCTTGAGGATTCCACAAAATCAGATGACAAGAAAATGGAATGCATCCTGTGCTTTAGAATTGAGCATATACCTATTGAAGCTTGCTTTGTGACCTACTGCATTGGTTTTGAAGAAGGATCCATGAGATGCTGAGAAGAAGGTACATTCTTTGTGTTTGGCTGAAATATTCTATAGGTGTCTGTTAGGTCTGTTTGATCCATAATGTCTGTTATTTACAATATTTCTCGGTTTAGTTTTGTCTGGATGACTTGTCTGTGTCACTTTTATTATAAGAATCGAGGTTGAATGGTATTGCTTTCATTGGGTATCCAAATAGCACTGAGATATTACATTTACTAATATATGACACTGCTGATACCCGTATTTTGTTCTTAGTGTTCCATCTAAACTTTTCTATATTCATGATTTTAAAAGTTGAAGAGGTATGGCTCAAATTTTTGTAAAGTGGGCCCATAACATTCTGACCTACAAAGCTTGTTATTACATCTGTTATTGATGTTTTGCTTAGATAATTATAAGCCACCTTGGGGGTCTGTGTCCTGATAATGTTGCCTTCTACTCCTACCAGGTAGCACATATATTTTGTAGTGCTATACAGGCTAGATTGTGGTCTTCTCCATGGTGTCACTGTTATCCATAGTTGTGGCTTGGGTCCAGCAAGCTCTAGCAGCTATATGATGTTGTATGACCAATGCCATTGTTTTCCACCATTGTTTTAGGTCTATGAATTTTTTAGTTCTGATACCAATCCCAGGATGGTGTATTGTATGGTATTAGGTTGCCATACCACCACGGTACGTTAGGGAATTCGGCTATACATAGCCAATTTGTTGTATTCCTTTTCTGCCTTAAAGTTGCATCTAGTTTTGTTTTTAATGAAAGAAAAACTATTTTTCATCTATTCCCATATGGCTCGGGCAAAGGTGGCATCCCAGGTCATAGAAGTCAGGGTTGAACAGGTGTACTAGGGCATTTTGTCCAATTCATTTGTTTACATGGATTTAGTTGGTTGCAGTGGTTGTGGGTTGTGTACTTGACTCCATGTTGCCAAATTCTCCTCATCTACCTCTTCATCATACTCATATTCATAAATCTATTATTCTAGTGCTAGAGTTGTATAACTATACTGATATAATTATACTGATAATGAAACAAATTATACTGATAACCTGTTTCTGTACCTATAAAAGTGGTTGTATTAACCTTTGATGTTTTATAGATGGTATATCTTAGCTGTGAGGGTTTTCTCCAGTAGTCGTTAAATAATAGCTCTAGCATTGGATGCATTGGTATACAATTCATTAAAATGGCATTTTAGTGGATTTTGCACATGAATGTTAGTATTGTTTTCATCTGTGGTGTCTAATATGCGGGTCATAAAGTGATGTGATGGTTTGGTTGTTGCTCAGAATTAGTCACATCCTTTAACCCAATCCATAATTTAAACAATAAATATATTTCTGCCAAGAGGAGTGGGTGGTATCAATGAACAATGTCCAGTATCTCTTATCTGGCCAATAATCTGGCAATTTCAACTTAGTCCCACAATAATGGGGATGATGGTGGCATTAAAGTTTCTGGGGTGTCCAATGTTTGGTACTGTGGTGGCTTATTTTGCTGAGAGAACACTATCACTATAGGTTTCTGTGGCTAATGTACTGACCTCTGTGCCTAATATGTTGTGCATATGTATGGTGCTGGTAGCTCCTGAATTTCTTGTACACTGGTTGCAGTGCTCCCAGTTGTATTGTTTCCTAATGTTCTCTGACATAATCCCCAAACAGTAAGAGTCAGAAGAATAATGGTGCTAATATGTTTGGGGCTGTAATCATCCATGGGAGGCCACGGTAACTACTGCAATTCTTGCTGTTGCTCACAGAAACATTTTATAGGACAAGCAAGCTGAGATGTTTCCACATTAGGTTATAATGAGTGTTGCTGTTATCCAGTACAATGCTTGTGAGATTAGCACTAATACCAAGAGTACTGCCAGGGTTCCTTAACTTGTATGATGGTGTAGGAAGCCGGTCCTGCAAATAGTCCAACTAACGAATTTTATTCCTGCCAACTTCCTATTGGTTGTGTTTGGCCCTTGTTATTTGGTCACACTAGTGTGTTATAAAATTTACCAGCAGCACTACAATATAAACAACTATAATTAATGCTAGACCATGTAATAAAAGCTTTTATATAAAGTTCTACTAAGACCCGTATGTGTCATGTGATATCTTCCATGGACACAGTTTTAAGTTAGCTTTACCTTGTGCAGTCCTGATGGTGTTTCCCTGTCCTTGGGTCATGACTTCTGCTGCTTTAAGTGTGTGAAGCTTCTTATTCTTGTGAATGCATTTATATTCCCTTACTAGTACTTTATCTTGTTCCATTGTGTAATCTATATCTATGTTATATATGTTATTGCCTTTATATCAGAGATTCCCTCTTCAATCTTGGTCTAATATTTTGTTTATGTATGCATTTCATTAGTTCTTGTGCAATGAAGCTACTCTTATCTTTACTTGATAGCTTAGTTTTGAGCAGGCCATTAAATCTCTTGATGTCTCCTACTGATTTTTGCTGATAGACCATGTACGATTCTTATTGTATATTCATAATCACACAAAAAATTTTAACCTTGCTCCCTGTGAAATGTATTCCTTGATCAGAATGTAAATTTTTGGGAACCCATAATGGTAAATCCAATCCCATAATGTGAAGACATTTAAAGATTGATTTGGGAATCGTCTGCTTTTGGCAGATCCCAATCTAGTGCATTTGTCTACCAAGGTACATTGTTATGTTCCTTCCCATTATTTTAATAGTCCTATAAATTCTATTTGTAAGGTATGATTGAAATACAGTCTAAGCCCTCTTTCCCTTATTAATTGTATGTGAGTCTAATTTTATTCCATGGGAAATGTTTGCATTGGTATATTGCCTCATTGATGCTTTTCCATGTCACTTTTAAATTTCTACCTGAAAACCAATGGAAGACGGCATGCATTCTTGCATGTCCCAGGGTCTCATGTATTTTTAGTATTTCTTTGGTGATAATTTCTGTCTCTAAGTTTTATTGGTATCATCATCTATTCTGCTGTAAGCCTTAACTTGTTGGAGCCTATCTGTTCTGCCTTCTAATTTCATTTTAATCTAATTGCTAGGCTGGCTGATTTATCATTATGTCTATATTGGTCACCTTCTTTATTAGTATGAGCATCCCTATCATATACCTACATGTTAACTTTTTGGGTTATATTATGTAATTCTATCCAAAATTCTGTCGATGTATCTTTGTGATTAATTTTTCAATCATTCATCTTCCATTTTCCTAACCATAGGGCTATACCATTAGCTACACACCATGAGTCAGTGAACAAATGTGGTACCTTCTGTTTTTCTTTGAGCCATTGTCTTGCTGTTAGTGTGGCTGCTAGTACGTCTATGTTTTCTGAAGATTTAGCTGTTCCCTTTTCTATGACCACCACTCCACTCTCTGGTCTGTCAGTTGTCATCTTCCATAAGACCATGTTCCATCTGCTAGTTCAGAGCCATCTGTAATCCAGGCATTAAACAGGGAATGCTGGTACTCTCCTGCCCCCCAATTTTCCTGTAGTACCCATTTCTGGGAAGGGGTGGCATATGGGATGATTGATAATCCATGTGGCGTCATAAGGCAAACAATCTGCAGTATCAACTCCAATGCATTTGGCACCCTTTGTAGACATGGTACCAGAATGAAGGAGTTCCACTACGTAACATTTCTATTGTAGTACTTTCTCTTCCATGGATAGACCAGTCCATGCTTTCTCTGGTGTCTTGATCTAATCTAAGATCAGGAAGGTGGTTATGAATATTACTTGGTTTTTCTGCAGTGTGCTGTGGTAAGTTTTTAAGGCCTCATTTGCTGTCCAACTTGTTTTTACAGATAGAGAGAATTTGTTTTCTGACCATGGGAGGCATTTACAATAGAAGCCTACTGGCCATTCTCTATTATATATTTTGGCAAAGATATTCCAGTTTCTGTACTATTTTAGGTAGAGAATGTTTAAATACACCATATCATCTGGTTGGATAAATTGTATTTTATAATATTCCATTATATATTCTAACACTGTTTTCACAGCTTGTTCTGGGGATTATTCTAAATATAATCATTTGATTTCCTTGTACTATAATAAAAGGGTTGCAAAATGACCTATAAATATGGTATGTGTTATCTATAATGCCAGTTTAATCCTATAAAATGTTGTACCTCTGTTTTATTGGTTAGTATTTTAAGCTGTTTTTATTTACTTATGACTACTGTAGTTATTTCTGGTTTTGTAGTGGACCACATTATACCCAAGAACTTAACCTTTCAATCTGGTCCAGATATCTTATCCTTATTGATGGTCCAAGCATCACCTGTCAATACCTATACTGGCTTTTTGCTTTGTTTTCTTTTTTGTTTGCTGTGTGTGTGTGTGTGTGTGTGTGTGTGTGTGTGTGTGTGTGTCTGTGTGTGTGTCTGTGTGTTTTCTTTTTCTTGTTCTATTATCAAAAGATCAACATATCAATATATAATTCAGTTAGGTGCTGATGTGAAGTTATACAGTATACATCCTATAATATTGTGGGCAATTACTATTTATGTATTCTTGTGGTAGTCTAAGAAGTTGGTACTCTTTTCCTTGCCAAATAAATGTGATATATTCTCTACATTGGGTGCAATGGTATGCAGAAAATTTGTCTGTCAAATCTATACTTGTCAGTCATTTTGGCACTGCCTTTTTTTATTAGATATTTTCTTTATTTACATTTCAAATGTTTTCCCCTTTCCTGGCTTTTCCTCTGAAATAGCCCATATTCTCTCCATCCTTCCCCTGTTCACCAACCCACACTCTCCCACTTCCTGGCCCTGGTATTCCCCTACAATGCGACATAGAGCCTTCATAGGACCAAGGGCCTCTCCTCCACTGATGACAGACTAGGCCATTCTCTGCTACATATGCAGCTGGAGCCATGAGTCCCACTATGTATATTCTTTGGTTGGTGGTTTAGTCTCTAGGAGCTCTGAGGGTACTGGTTTGTTCATATTGTTGTTCCTCCTATAGGAACCCATTCAGCTCCTTGGGTCCTTTCTCTAGCTCCTTCATTGGGGACCCTGTGCTTAGTTTAATGGATGGCTGTGAGCATCCACCTCTGTATTTGTCAGGCACTGGCAGACTCTCTCAGGAGACAGATATATCAGGCTCCTGTCAGCAAGCACTTGTTGGCATCCATAATATTGTCTGGGTTTGCTGATTGTATATAGGATGGATTCCCTTAATCCTCATGAAAATATCTTCTACATCTGATAATTATCCTGGAAGTTTCAGGAACAATTATTTTATTCTCCCATAATCTACTGTCAGTAACCATTTACCATTTGGTTTTAAAACTGGCCGATTTGCAATGTTGAAATTGAAGCTTTGAGTGGTTCAATTACTCCTTCCTTTAGTAGAGTTTCAATGGTTTCAGATATTTCCTCATATTCTCCTTTAATTGTGTATGTGGAATAAACGAGGGGGTTAATTGTTGATAACTTCATAGGCTCTATTTTTACTTCTACTAGATTATACTTTAATTTGGCAATCTTTTTAACATTTAGAAAATCAGGAAACCTTTTTTAAAATTTCTGGGAAATTTAAAATATATTCTGGTTCACTGCAATATGCAAAATCCAAGGGAATTATTTTGTTAAATACCATTAATTCCCACTTACATACTAATACTTTGGATTCTTCTGTTACTCCTAGTATAATTATTTTATTCATACTTGGTATAGTGTCTTGTAGTTCTGTATATATATTACCATCACATCCTGTGTCAATTAGCCACCTAACATTTATTTTCTTATTCTTAATTCTCACAGCCAATATAATATATGATTTTATTGGTGCCTGACTTGATTCCTGTTGCAAGGAATTTTTATACACAATGCATTGATCAATGACAAAGTTGTAATAAATATTCATGCCATATGAAAGGTTAGCATGACAATTCTTGAGGATTTTGTGACCAAGAGGACTCATAGGCTATGTATAGCTGAAGTTTTGACTAGAGACTTTTTTATGTCTCAGCCAGTTTTAGAGTTCTTCCCATGTTAAAAGATCAGCAAATTATATTATTTGTTCTGTTTGATCTTCTTGACTTTGTTCCATCCTGTCTGTAATGAAGATCTTTACAGGTATCTTCCTCTATCAACGCTGGTATTTATTATTTTGAAAGGATTCCAAAGTGGTTTTTTATTTTCTTTCCTACTAACATAAATACAGAGCCTCTCTTCAAATATAGCATGTTCTTGGTCCAGCTCTATTTTTTTGATCAGATATTTTAATGTCATCAAAAGTATAGATTGATTTAATTTGCAGCTTTCTTATTATTTATATCTAGCTTATTTTGACCTTTCAGATATAGAATTTGTAATACTATTATAACCATCAAATTTATAACCATTTTCATTTTGATAATTAAAACAATTTAAAACAAACAAACTGCCAGGCGGTGGTGGCACACGCCTTTAATCCCAGCACTTGGGAGGTAGAGGCAGGCGGATTTCTGAGTTCAAGGCCAGCCTGATCTACCAAGTGAGTTCCAGGACAGCCAGGGCTACACAGAGAAACCCTGTCTCGAATAAAAATAAATAAATAAATAAATAAATAAATAAATAAATAAATAAAAACCAACTTAAAACAATTACTATTATTTATAAGAAAGGGTTTATCTGTTTAGCCAGAGCTGAATGGATTTGTTTATAGAATAGGATGGCTTCAGATTTATAAGTAACCTCACTGTCTATGCCCTTGTCTCCTAAGCATTGAGATATAAAGACCGGACTTTATTTATTCATCCATGAATCCTTAAAAACATGTAATGTAATTTCTATTTTTTTCTCTCTTTGTTCTTAACAAAACATTTATATCAATCCCATGTGGTTATTCTCTGACCCAATTTCTTTCATATCTACCCCATTCTTCAAGTTCTTTCATTTCAAAGTCCATAAAGCTTTCTTTGTTTTGCTGTAGTAGTCAGGTCTATTGCCTGACACAGTAGGTGCTCAGCCTAACAGGTAGTTACACTATTATGATAAAAGGAAACTCTCTCTTTATTAGCAGCTATTCAATGCTAGAAGGATTTTAATTAACATTGTAAATTCATGCCTATCTTCACCTATCTTCAGTGTTTGTGTATTGTCTAACTTCAACTTGCACAGATATTATGGAATTTGTCACACAATAACTGTGCAGACAAATATTTAACTGCAGAATACTATAGTTATAAAACATGAAGAAATCAAGCAATTATATTTGCAGTTATACTTATCTGATTTTTTTCCTTGAATAGTTTTGGTAGTTCTTATTCCCTCTAGCATAGAAAGAAAGAAACTAATCATGTATCTTTTGAACAAAGAATGACTGGGCTGAGAAGTAGGGACACTTAAGCAACAGTGAGAAAAATATAGTCCAAGTAAACAAACACATTGTAATAGAATTGTGTGGTCCATTCAATGAATTATAAATATACTTAGCAAAGTTAATTTGGCTAAGAATCTGGGGTTCTATAGGCTATAATCTGTAAGGTAGAATATAGCACGACTCTGCTGTAAAATAATAATATGACCTCTCCATATATTATTTCACAATTACACTGATATTTTGAATGGCACAATAGCCCTAAGATTAGATTTTCATCATTAAAGAATACTATTTGCAGTTTTCTATTCATTTTTAAGGCCATATAGCCACTTCTCCTGTCCTTCCCAGTAGCTGATCCCCAAACCTCCATTCTCCTTTCTATACCCCATGTTTCCCAGTTTCTTCACTCCATCTGCCTCTTATCAAATGTTTCTTCTCCCCTTCACATGTGTTTCTGCCATTCTTACTTGTACCGTTCTTCTTGTTTACATTTTTTGGGTCTGTGCAGTACAACCTGGTACCTGTATTTCAGGCTAATATCCACATATAGGTGAGTATATACCATGCATGTCTTTTTGGACCTAGGTCACCTTATTCAGGGTGATATTCTCAAGTTCTACTCATTTACCTGCAAAATTCATGATTTCTTTGTTTTTAATATCTGAAAAGTATCCCATTGTGTAGATGTACCACATATTCTTTATCTATTCTTTAGGTGAGTGACATCTAGGTTGTTTCCAGTTTCTGATCATTATAAACAAAGCTGTTATGAACATAGTTGGGAACTGTCTTTGTGGTATGTTGGATCATCCCTTGGCTATGTCTAGGAGTGGTATAACTGTATCTTAAGGTAGCACCACTCACAGTTCTTCGAGAAACCACCAAATTGCATTCCAAAGTGGTTGTACAAGATTGTACTTCCACTGGGAATGAAGAAATGGTTCGCTCACTCCACATCCTCAACAGAATGTCCTATGTCTTGAGATTTTGATCTTAGTCATTCTAATGGTTATAAGATGGAACATCAGACTTGATCTGATTTACATTTCCCTTATCAATAAGGATTTGAACATGTCATTAAGTGCTTCTCAGTCATTCAATGCCTGGCAGGCTCCCTGCCGGGTAGAACCAGGCAAAAGAGAGGGAGAGAGAACCCGGTCCAGCTGAGCCCCCCCCCCCCCCCTCTCTCTCTCTCTCTCTCTCTCTCTCTCTCTCTCTCTCTCTCTCTCTCGGGGCTGAGCAGGATGGTGAGTGTCACGGCTTGTATCTTCTGCCTCCGGAGAATAACCACCCCAAGCCGGGAGTCTGTCCAAGCAGGAACTTGTTTTATTGTATCAATCTTTTCTTTATAAAGGGTTGAGAGAGGAGGCAGAGTTTTCTGCAGAGGTGAGATGACATAGGGGGAGGGAAAAGTTGATGAAGGGTATGGGGTGAGTAAGTGAACCAACAGTTACTCTACGTCAGCAGGAACTAGGCAAAGGCAGGCTTAAGCAGGTTGTGCTGAGTCACTTCAGTATGGAAATGACTGAGACAGTTTACAAAACTCGAGCCAGGCTCAGGTTTGTCCTCGAGGCCCAAACCAGGACCAAATAGAGCCCAACATATCCCCCTTTTGTTTTTGCAATGAGCAGATTACATGGCTCCTGTCTTAGGTTGTCCCCCACATGGGGATCTTACCTGTCTTTGGATACCATGTGTCACTCTGGCTCAAGGGGCATGTTCCATAACCTGTCTTTGATTGTCCCAGCACATCTGAGATCTTACCCGTCATTGGTCAAATGGAGAGCTGAGGAGGGTCACTCATATTCTGAGGGCCAATCATAAGTTAGTCTTAGCTCTCGGGAAGCGAGCCTTTGATAATGAGCCTGGGCCTAATGAAGCCTGATTGCCTTTATACACTGTGGGATGAATTATGTATTAAGTAAGCATGGCTCCACCATGAGAGGGAGAAGGAGAAGAAAGAAGAAACCAAGGAGGGGAAGTAGGTAGGACAGGAAGCCATGGAGGCCACTCCACAGTGGGTTGTCTTGAAACTCTCTCCTCCTCTTCTCTAAGTCTTCCTGGACCTTTGAATCCCCCCATCAATCTTTTGTAAGATGTTCATTGTCATTGACAGGGGGATCTTCTATTCTTTTTTTTTTCTTGAAAAGCCTGTGAAGGAAGCAGAAGGAGGGCTCTCAGGGCTTTAAATGTCCCTGGAGTGATTAATATCATCATCTCCCTGTTGGAGCAAGTATTTTATGTCTCTGGCCGGTATCCAGATTGGTATTTTCTCATTTTAGGAGAATACGCAGCCAAACCTTCTTCCAGATGTCAAGAGTGGGTCTGGCCCTCTCCAAGCTCTGGTCAGTGGGTCTCTCCACCTGACCCAAATGGAGCTGTAGGAAACTGATGAAGACCAATGTTTTTGAAATGGGGACAGATGTGGATCCTCTTTAGAAAAGTTCAAAATATTCATGGTAAATAGTGCCTTTTTCAATTGATCATGTGGGGGTAGAGACTCCCCCTTTTGTTTTTGTAATTGAATCTTAAGGACTTGGTTATAGCATTCTACAATAGCTTGTTCTCTGAGATTATATGGAATCCCTGTTGAATGAGTAATTTTCCACATCTTTAAAAACTCTAAAAAGGCTTGACTTAAAAAGCATGGGCCATTATCAGTTTTTATCTGATCAGGAAATCCAAGAATAGCAAAACATTGGAGCATATGACTTATGGCATGTTTGGCTTTTTCTCCAGTATGTGCAGAAGCCAAGCAGGCATGGGAAAAGGTATCAACAGATAAAAAAAACATATTTAAGCTTTCCAAAAGAAGAATGATGAGTAACATCTATCTGACATAAATGGTTGAATCAAAGTCCACAGGGGTTGCTCCCCAAAGTCTGAAGGGGAGACACCTGGAGGAAAGCTTGGCAAGATATGCATGTGTGGACAATCTTTATAAGATCTTTGACTGGTATATGGGGGAACCTATAATGGAGGCCCCTCCAGTTAGTATGGGTCAAGAGGTGAAAGTGAGTGGCCTCCATGACAGTGTGACATTGGGGTCCAGATGCCGTCTGGTCAGCCACACTGTTTCCCTTTGATAAAAAGCCTGGGAGATTTTGGTGACCTCTGAGGTGTTGAATAAAAATGGGGTTTTATCTTTGTCTAAGGAGGGTACATGCTTGAATCATCAAAGGGGATATTGGATTAGAATCTAGCCTAATATGGGCTTCAGGCAAATTGGGCAATAAGTTAACCACATATAAACTATCTGAAAACAAATTAAACATATCAGGGATGGAATCCAATGACATCACTACAGCAAAGAGCTCTTTAAATTGGGCTGACCCTTCTATCTCATACATCTTAGAACTAAGAGGTCCAGGTTCATCATTTTTCCCAAAATGGGGATAGACGACCACTGAGGATCCCAGTTGCCCACCATCAGTAATGACTGGGGGAGAATTAGGATCAGGTTTAGATAAAAAGAGTCTGGGAGGCATCCACTTCAACCTAGAAAACGAGCTCGTCCATCTATGGGGACTGAAATGACAGTCAATCTCACCCAGAAAGCCTTTGAAGGCCTGGGCTATATGTTCATTGTTTCTTTGTAGCCAGGTAACATCCACCATCCTGAGGGGAGTAACAATAGACTGAGGATCTGTTCCAAACAGTCGAATTGAAACATCTCTTCCCTTAAAGATACAATGTTGGTTCTGTTTCCCCCCTCCCCCCAATTCGGCACTCCTCCTGGTAAAAGGCCATCCATTTAAGGAACATGGGTGAGGGGAGAACAGCCTTGACCATTTCCTTCCAGTCTCTCGGGGTGAAGGCCTGGGGGACAAAGCCCTCAAGGAAGGTTTCTACTCAGGGTGAATGAGGGCCATCCTCTGCCACTGCTTTCTTTAGTTCCTTAAGGTCTTGGGCTTCCCAGGGATACCAATGCTACTGTCGGGGTTAACATTAACCATAAATAGGTGGCTAGTATCTCCCAAGCTGAATTCCCCCCCCCCATAGGGCTGTGGTGCTGAAGGCAGCTGCTGAGGGGAAACCTGGAAGGAGTCAGTTTGGGGGTCTGAGAAAGGTAGTCTTGAAGGCAGGGTCCCACTGGAGGACCAGGGAGTCATGCTACAGGAATAGTAAAGGAACTCGGGGACGGGGGGAGGTTATCCGGAAAAGTACTGCCCCATAGTTTATGGGGGTACACTCACCTGCAGACCAACTGATTACCTGTCAGTGAACTTCCATCAGGAGGGGGGGCTGTTTCCTCACACGGGGCACCAATTCTGCTGGGGAGGCTCCCTGCCGGGTACAACCAGGCAAAAGAGAGGGAGAGAGAACCCAGTCCAGCAGAGCCTCTCTCTCTCTCTCTCTCTCTCTCTCTCTCTCTCTCTCTCTCTCTCTCCCCGGGCTGAGCAGGAACTTGTTTTATTGTATCAATCTTTTCTTTATAAAGGGTTGAGAGAGGAGGCAGAGTTTTCTGCAGAGGTGAGATGACATAGGGGGAGGGAAAAGTTGATGAAGGGTATGGGGTGAGTAAGTGAACCAACTCTACGTCAGCAGGAACTAGGCAAAGGCAGGCTTAAGCAGGTTGTGCTGAGTCACTCCAGTATGGAAATGACTGAGACAGTTTACAAAACTCGAGCCAGGCTGAGGTTTGTCCTCAAGGCCCAAACCAGGGCGAAATAGAGCCCAACAATTCAAGATTCTTCTATTAAGAATTCTTTGAAATCTGCAACTGATGAGGTGAGGAGGTGGAGTCATCTCCAGGATAAATCAGAGACCTGGAATAAAGGAGGTACCCAAAAATAAATGGGAGTTATCTTAGCTGTGACTCACAACACTGGGTATGTGGAAGCTGAAGAGGCTGCCTCCTGTAGCAAGGTAAGAATTGCAGTGGAACAACAGAGACAAAAACCCACAAAGCTTTTAACCCAAAATCTATCCTGTCTACGAGAAATGCAGGCACTGGGGATGGAGCAGAGTATGAAGGAATGGCCAGTCAATAACTGGCCCAACATAAGACCCATCATAGGGGCAAGCACCAATCCCTGACACTACTAATACTCTGTTATGCTTGCAGACAGGAGCATGTTGTCTTTTGAGAAGCTCCACCCAGCAGCAGACTCAGACAGATATCGACACCACAGTCAAACAGTGGATGAAACTTGTAGACTCTTATGGAAAAATAGGAGGAAGGATTTCAGGGCCCCAAGCGGTATAGAAACTCCAAAAGAAGATCAGCAGAGTCAAGTAATGTGGATCCTTGGGGATATCAGAGTCTGAAACACCAGCAAAAGAACATACATGAATTAAAACCTAAGCCTCCCTGCTCATATGTGGCAGATGTGCAGCTTGCTCTTAACACAGAGCCCTAACAACTGGAGACAGGCATATCTCAAAAGCTGTTGCCTGTATGGGGGATGTGTTCTTCTAGCTGAGCTCCCTTATCTGTTCTCAGTGGAAGAGGAAGTGGCTAGCTTTGCAGAGATTTGAAGTGACAGGGTTGGGGGATACAGAGGGGAGGCCCCACATTCTATGAAGAGAAGGAGAGACATAGTACTACCTGAAGACCCAGTATATATCCAGAAGATGCTACAACATCTAATGAGGACACATTCTCTACTATGTTCATAGCAGCCTTATTTATAATATCCAGAAGCTGGAAAGAATCCAGATGTCCTTCAACAGAGGAATGGATACAGAAAATGTGGTACCTTTACACAGTGGAGTACTACTCAGCTATTACAATCAATGAATTCATGAAATTCTTAGGTCAATGGATAGAACTAGAAAATATCATCTTGAGTGTGGTAACCCAATCACAAAAGAACACACATGGCATGCACTCACTGATAAGGGGATATTAGCCCCGAAGTTCAGAGTACACAAGATACAATTCACAGACCATGTGAACCTCATGATGGAAGATCACAGTGTGGATACTTTGGTCCTTCTTAGAAGAGGGATCAAAAAGCCATGGTAGGAAATACTGAGACAAAGTTTTGGGAAGAAACTGAAGGAAAGACCAACCAGTGACTGTCCCACCTAGGGTTCCATCCCACATATAGTTATCAAACCCAGACACTATTGTTGATGCCAAGAAGTGCTTACTGACAGGAGCCTGATATAGCTGTCTCCTATATCAGTGCTATATCCAGTGCTTGACTAATATAGAAGTGGATGCTCATAGCTATACATTGGACTGAGCACAAAGTCCCCAATGGAGGAGCTAGAAAAAGGACCCAAGGAACTGAAGGGTTTTTAGCTCCTTAGGAGGAAGAACAATATGAACCAACCAGTACCCTCAGAGCTCCCAGGGTCTAAATCACTAAACAAAGTGTACACATGGAGGTACTCACAGCTCCAGCCACATATGTAGCAGAGGATGGCCTTGTGAGACATCAATGAGACAAGAGGCCCTTGGTCTCCTGAAGGCTTGATGCCCCAGTGTAGGTGAATACAAAAACAGGGAAGTGGGAGCGGGTGGGTTACTGAGCAGGGAGAGGGGGGATGGGATCGAGGGGTTTTCGGCATGGTTAAAATTTGCAATGTAAAGAAAACATCTAATAAAAATTGTAAAAATTTAAAAAATAAAATTAATTTTAAAATATTGTTTAGAATTTTATTATAAGATTATGGTATTTTTATATTTCTTGTCCAGGTAAAGCAGAATCTAGAAACAATGAAATCATGACCTATCACAAATGGGCCTTATGTAGGAAAACATAGAAATTACAGCTGTGATGTTCATCAACCACCAACTAGAATTATCTAAAAGAGCAATATAGCCTCGTAAAATGGAAGAGAGAGTATAAAATACTAGAAAGGTGCAAACCAGAACCGGGATGGTCTGTATAGCTGTTTTCAGTCGAGGTTCTGAGGGAAGCATGAGTACGAAGGGTGTGTTGAACCCTCTTCTTATGTCCATAAAGTATGACAATCATGTAGATGCTGGAACATACTAGGAGTACAGAAAATAAGACTTCAGGAAACATTCAAAATGATGTGTACAATAAATCTACCATCTTGTCATGGCCTACAGAATAGCAGAACTGAGAATCAGTCATTTGTGTCACCTTTTCTAAATTCTATTGGTAGTTGTATAGACAAGGGAAAACCATATTTACTAGCATCAACAGGATCCAGCAGAGGCAAATGGATAGGCCCACAAACTTTGTAGTTTTGATTTTAAATTCCTTATAGCAGTAGTTCTTGGGACTAATGGTGGTTACCCAGAAGACATCAGGAGACAGCTGGTACTGATGGACATACACCTGGCAAGTCTTTGAACATAAAAAGTAAGCTTGTACCCCAAATCATTGAATATCAGGTTTCACCCAAAAGCTCTAAATACCCCAGGGATACCAATGGAGACAGTAATCAAGGAGTTGGATATGAACACATGTATAAAATTCCTATATATGACCTTTAATGTATGTTCTTTGAAGTAAAAGATTAGGTAGCAGAAAAGAAGAAAGAAGTTTCCCAGAATACCAAGTGCTGTCTAAAGTAAGAGCACTATTCCAATTGCTATGATTCTCAAGTCCGTTCTGGCTTTCAGCAATTCTTTTTTAATCAAGGCAGCAATCAAATTTCTCAGTCAAGTATATATTGAAGTTTTCTTGATTGGGATATGTTTGTTAAGGATCACAAAACAGCTATATTCAAGGTGATGGAGTGCATCAGAGCAAGAATGTTTCCAAACAAATATTTCATAATCATTAATAATTTCTAGTGAAATTTTTGAATATGTACTATTTGCACATATTTACAGACAGAACTTCCCTTACATTTTATTGAAATGTTAGCATTAAGAAAAATGGTGCTCCATGGAAAGAGAAGCACTGGCTAGTGAACTGAAGTGAAATGAATGCTGACTTCTACAGTCCTGAATGGACAGTCATATTGGAAGAAAATAGACTCTAGTCATCATTTTAAAATGAAAGAAATTTACACATTTCTCATGTGATACTAAATGTTACACAACAAAGTGAACATGTACTCCTTGAACAAACACTATAAGAAGTAGAAGGCTATAGCAATAAATTCATGTTAAATATAAGAACATGTTACTCTGACAAAAATTTCTTCTCAAATTTCACAAAACTCATACATAATGACACATGCATACTGGCTTATTTAGAGTCAGATTTTGGGAGAGAGCTATAGCAAAGCTGCCTCATGTGATGAACTCTTGTAGCAGAGGATGGCCTAGCCGGTCATCAATGGGAGGAGAGGCCCTTGGTCCTGTAAAGTTCCAAGCCCCAGCATAGGGAAATGTCAGGGCCAGGATGTTGGAGAGGGTGGGTTGGTGATGGGGGGGGGGGGCAGGTTTTTGTTTTTTGTTTTTTCCAGAGGGGAAACCGGGAGAGGAGATATAATTTGAAATGTAAATAAAGAAAATATTTAATTAAAAAAAAAACAAATGGGAATAGGTGACTAAAACTACAGATCAATATACATATGTGTGTGTGTGTGTGTGTGTGTACCTGTGTATAGATATGTTTTATAACTATATATAAACATATACACACAAAATTTAATGGTGAGTAAACAATAACTTTGGTTATTATTTGATTCACAATCTGGTATTATTAGACAGTAGAATAAATGAAATGTAAAGACCATAGTAGATGCTAGCTCTCATTAAGGATGAGGTTAAAGTCTGCATCTCATGAACTATTTTTAGTTTTTCCATGGATAGTATGTTTGTTTATCAAGAATAGGTATGAGATGAGGTGGGCGCTGGGCGCCTCTCTGGCTGCTGTCGCGGCCTCCTGAAGATGCCTCGCTCCGCACTCAGTCCCCAGGCCCGGGCGGCGAGGCCTCATGGCCGATCCGAGCCTCTGCGAGCGAGCGTGCCGGGCCTGGCAGCTTCAGGCCTGGTCGCCCTGCGTCCTCGCGCCGCTCTCCGCCACCCTCTTGTCTCTCTCCCGCAGTGCTTGCGCTCCAGGCCTGAAAGAAAAGGACCAAGGCCAAGAAGGACAAAGCTCAAAGGAAGCCGGAAACTCAGCACCGAGGCTCTGCATCCCGAGAGCGACATTCCAGAGCAGCAGGAGCAGATTCTGGGTTCTGACGATGACTAGCAGGAAGACCCCAATGACTACTGTAAAGGAGGTTATCATCTTGTGAAAATTGGAGGTCTGTTTAACGGGAGATATCAGGCGATTCGAAAATTGGGCTGGGGACACTTATCCACTGTGTGGTTATCGTGGGATATTCAGGGAAAGAAGTTTGTAGCAATGAAAGTGGTTAAAAGTGCCGAACATTACACAGAAACAGCACTAGATGAAATCCGGCTGCTGAAATCGGTTCGCAATTCAGACCCAAATGATCCAAATGGAGAAATGGTTGTTCAACTATTAGATGACTTTAAAATATCAGGCGTTAATGGAAAACATATCTGCATGGTATTTGAAGTTTTGGGACATCATCTACTCAAGTGGATCATCAAGTCCAACTATCAGGAGCTTCTGTTGCCTTGTGTCAAAAAAAATTATTCAGCAAGTGCTCCAGGGTCTGTATTATTTACACACCAAGTGCCGGGTCATCCACACTGACATCAAACCAGAAAACATCCTGTTGTTCATGAATGAGCAGTACATTCGGAGGCTGGTTGCAGAGGCCACAGAGTGGCAATGCTCTGGAGCTCCCCCACCATCAGGGTCTGCAGTCAGCACTGCTCCACAGCCTAAGCCAGCTGACAAAATGTCAATGAATAAGAAGAAATTGAAGAAGCAGAAACAAAGCGCCAAGCAGAATTACTAGAGAAGTGAATGCAGGAAATTGAGAAAATGGAGAAAGAGTCGGGCCCTGGACAAAAAAGACCTAACAAGCAAGAAGAATCAGAAAGTCCTCTTGAAAGACCCTTGACAGAGAGTCCACCTAATAAAATGACCCAAGAGAAACTTGAAGAGTCAAATTCCATTGGCCAGGACCAGGCACTCACTACGGAGCATGGTGGAGAGGGTAGTGTGCCGGAGATTAATTGCAATGGAGTGATTGAAATCTTTAATTACACTGAGAACAGTAATAATGAGACACTGAGGCTTAAAGAGGACCTGCAGAATGCTAATGACTGTGATGTCCACACTTGGAAGCAGGAACTCCCCAAATGGAGACAGCAGTCCGTCTCAAGACAGACTCTTGCACACCCACAGCCACTGAGATACCTGAGACCATGGTGTGCCAGTCCACTGTAGAGCAGTCACTGATGCGACAAGACATCATCCACCTCCAGGAGAGCATGGACGAGCAGGAGCACAATGGAGCACTGGACAGCAAAGGAAAGTTTTCTGCTCAAAATTTTCTTATTAATCCTCTTGAGCCAAAAAATGCAGAAAAGCTCAAAGTGAAGATTGCTGACCTTGGGAATGCCTGCTGGGTGCACAAGCATTTCACTGGAGATATCCAGACACTGCAGTATCCGTCTTTCGAAGTCATAATAGGATCTGGCTGCAGATATCTGGAGCACAGTGTGCATGGCCTTTGAACTAGCCACAGGGGAGTATTTGTTTGAGCCTCATTCAGGGGAGGGTTACACTCGAAATGAAGATCACATCCCCCTGATCATAAAACTTTTGGGGAAGGTGCCTCGAAAGCTCATTGTGGCAGGAAAATACTCCAAGGAATTTTTCACCAAAAAAGGTGACCTGAAACATATCACCAAGCCTTGTGGTCTTCTGGAGGTTCTGGTGGAGAAGTACGAGCGGCCTCTGGAGGAGACTGCTGGCTTCACAGATTTTCTGCTGCCCACATTGAAGCTTAAGCCTGAGAAGAAGAGCCACTGTTGCATTGTGGCTCTGGCATCCTTGGCTGAACTCCTAAGCCAGTCCTGCCACTGCAGCAGAGCTCGTGAGATGAACCCTCCCTCCAGCCCACCCCTCAGATTTCCCTCTCCCTTTTCAGGGCAAAGCTCTTTCTTTCAAGGTATATAAGGTATATATATATACTCCAACATGTTTATTTGGGTTTGCTTCGTTGATCCTGTGTAAATTCCCCAAGTCATTGGGCATCCTAGGTGAATTCAGCCTTCATTGGGCTCTGCCAAAGACTAAAAGTATGAACAGCTTCATGCTCTATCCTGCCATCTCATTAGGTTATAGGTGCCCTTTCTAAAAGAGCTGGGAAGATCTGTGAGCCCATCCTCTTTATTCACTAACTCTGAGAGTCACATTTTCTCATGCACATCCACCACCAGGATGAGGTTGAGGAGAGGAGGGGTGTGGATTCTGTGAACAGCAGAGACATTAAATGCGCTGTATCCAGGCTGCATCATCTTCCTGGATTCTTTCTGTGTTTTCTATGTTCACATTTTTTTCCTGCGACTTTTATGCTACATTTTTCGATGAGCAACCAGTTTGGGTACCATTTTATCACTGTTAAAAGTATTGTTGGATCCCTCATCTTCTCACAACTAAGTTCCCAGAATCTTGAGTCTGATTTTTAATGTAGAAAAAACAGAACCAGTGAATTACAGTTCCTGGGAGCCTCATGTGTTGTGGAGTAGTCCTCTTCTGTGTCTTGTGTTGCCCTAAGAACAGTCATATCAGTTTGTATTCCTGTATAGAATCCCCTCCCGGAGCTTTGCCTGCTCAGTTTGAATGGACTGTCTTGTAACCAGCTTTGGGGTGATCCAGACAGAAGATGTGGGTTTCAGAGCTGTCTGGTTCAGGGAATGTTCCCTCTCACATTCCAGCTTCTTCCCAGAGAGCTCTTTGCTTCCATCCACAGCTTTCCTGCCTTGCCTAGAATTCTGGCCTTGTGGCTTTGCTGTTCTCATTTCTCAGAGGCTCAGGGTCTTTGATGAGACCCTGGGTGAAGAGCCAAGGGGAGGAGTTGATGGCATGTTTCTCATTCTTTTCCCTGTTGGTTTTGACATTAGTCATCCTATGCTGCTATTTCCTTGTATAATGTAAGTTTTTTGTTTTTGTTTTTAACATCAATTTTGAGATGATTGAAATGTACTTGAGGTTTTTTTCTTAATGCAAAAAGGCCTTGTGAACTTTGTTTTAGGCTCAGCTCCTCATTGTTTACCTAAACGTTACTTGTTCTTGGGGTGAAGTACACAACAGAAGAAGGACAGGATTGGGGTCATGTGACAGCTGCTTGCAAATTTTAGCAAGGATCAAGTGGGTCTTGATTATAGCACTCTCTGGAAACAGCTCAGTTTCTAACTTGGAGAAAGCTACAGAGTTGTAAGCCAAGGCTCTCCCAAGCAAGCTGAATGAAACCCACCACTGCCTCCTTCCTGTGTGCAAGACTGGAGAGTCACCCTTGTGATTAGCTTCACCCAAGGAACTGGTCAGCCATTCATTGAACCAGACATGTTCCTGTAGAAAGAGTTTTTAAGTTAGGCTGTCTATGCACCTATCGAGAGTAAAGAGCAGGTGACATCACATAACGACAGGGAAATCCTACAGCAGTTCTAATCCACTCTGGGTTCTCAACTGTATTGACATCTAAAGCAATAGCAGACCTACCTGAAACTGCTTCTCAGCAAATCTCAGTTGTGGGATGATAGGAATCCTATAATCCCTTTAAGGTGACATTAAGGTGATCTAACCAAGAAACACAAACCAACAGCAGGCCTGTTTTTATCATTCACTCCATGGGAAATTTTAATGGGAGGAGAACCTGGAACCTCATTCCAGAAATAAGTCCCACCAGATAAGAGCTTTCCCCTGCTGCTTGAGGAGCCAGAGAACCTGGGAGAGAAAGGAGGCAGACGCAGAAGCTGCCCTTCCATGGGCTCCTGAGCTTGGCTAAGTAGTTGATGCCATAGAGGCCAGGTCTCACTGCAGGGCTGCTGTTGGCTCCTGGTTAAGGACACGGCCCTGATATATTTTATATTCTTTCTACTGAGTGCGATGTTTGTGTCCTTACAAATGTTGATCAATAAACAGAGTATTTAATTTAGAAAAAAAGGAATATGTATGAATGTTATGTGTCAAAATGTCACTCTTGTGATGATGTCTTCAAAGACAAAAATCATATAATATTAATAAGCAGTGATCTCTAACTAGAAACATCTTCACATTTCCATTAGAAGTGCACTGACCCTGCTGATACACAGTGAGGTTCTCTGTAACAATGTAAATAAAAGAGCAAAGCATTCACAAAAATAAAATGCCTCAAAGTCTACCACGGAAAACATGAGTTCTTACATTATGATGGCATTTATATAAAGCACAGTATATGTCTGCACTGATTATATTTCCTGAAGATTAACCTACATATGAACTTATTCCTCATAGTTACACACCAACTCAAAACACCAGAAGCAACCTCTTTATGTAATGACAGATAATTGTAACAAATATAGTTGTCTATATCCTATTTCTATTTGTACATTAAAGTAGTTCAAGGAAATTCTAACTTTAAATATTATTAGGATAAGTTCTAGACTTTTCTAAAATGCTACTATTACAACCTATAGATTCCTGTAGTTGTCACCCACAGGTAACCTTTTATTTATTGATGTAAGTGGTGCCCGATATGATGAGTCTCACTTGTGGTTTCCAGTAAGTTATTCTTTTAATTACCTGTCACAAAAACTGAAGGGTTGCTTAAAGGTGATGCATTAGAAGTAGTGAATTTTTGTAGAATAAATATGGAGACACAGAGCTACATCATGAAACTAGCAAACAGACAAATAAAAATGAAGACTTACAAATATTAATGTCATGTATAGCGTGAACTCATTATGATACTCATTTTTACAATGTAACAATTCTTACATTTCATGATGTTTGAGTGTTTATTCAGATAATTAAATCACAGAAAGGAAAACATTAGACAGAATAGACCACATCTTACAGAGAGAAACTGAAAACCCAGTATGCATGGCATACTTGGCATGGCAGCTTCTTAAATCCCACCCACATGGAATGCTTGTCTTGCTGTAGTATCTGGACCCATGCTTAGAAGTTTCTTCAGTAGAATCTTCTAGGGCAGATCTCTGAAGATAGAAATAATAACCATAGTTACTGGAAACCATTGCAGTGAGTTTAGAGACACCTTAAAATCAGTGATTGGGAATTAGTATGAAACAGATGTTTAATAATAGTAGTGATAATAATATTAATAGTAACAACAATAACAATAACCTTAACCCTCATTAGGAGAAGAAAAGGAAGAAATGATGTGACGAGGGAGTAACTATGATTTGATCTTACAGTAAGTCATTCGAACTAATCCCACTTCTGAATGCATAAGTCATTCCCTCGGTAAACAGAACTGCTATTATGTAAAAGCTACAGGATGGCTTTGCAGAATCCCACAAGGTGATCATATTTACCACATCAACTTAATCATGAAATCTTAATGCAGAGTACTTACTTGAGATGTGGTTTGTTAAAAGGCTTTTCAATTTAATTGAAAATTACAAAGAGAAGTAAAAATAATCACTGTGTAGCTATAGTCATTTCACATCATCTCTAAAGTCTGAGAGAAAACTTTGTAATTGATTACCTAATTTCAAAAGATAATTTGGGGCTGTTTGGTAACTTGAGAAATGAGAACATTACCTGGCTGTTTGCATAGACATTTCTGTAATTTGGTATTCAATGATATTATGCCAGCTACATTTTGAATTGTTCAACCAATATTATGTATCCTAAGTTGTCCACAATGTATATAAATACAATTTTCTTATACAGTATAAATCATTAGAAACTACCTATGTCCAATTTGAATTTGATATGTTAGGATAGACCTAATTTTTTTTGCATCAAAGTACTTTATATGATTTTATGATGAAAATAGTATTGCGAGAGCAGCACCTCGGAGGGCCCGTGGATCTGCGTCTTGCTTCAACAGTGTTTGGATGGAACAGACCCGGGGACTCCCACTTTATTAGCTTCCAGCCGCCTTACAGGTCTCTCCAGTCCCAGCCTCCGAGACCATCTCGTCGCTGCCTTTGGCTCATAGGACCAGTCCAGTCTGCACCAGTCTCTTCGCGGTCAGCTCCGTACTCTGGATCAGCCATGACCTCTCAGATTTGTCAGAATTTTTCCACCGAAGTGGAAGCTGCCATGAACTACCTGGTCAACTTGCACCTGCGGGCCTCCTACACCTACCTCTCTCTGGGCTTCTTTTTTGATCTGGATGACGTGACTCTGGAGGGCCTAGGCCACTTCTTCTGCGAATTGGCTGAGGAGAAGCGCGAGGGCGCCAAGCGTCTCCTCAAGTTACAGAACGATCGCGGGGGCCGTGCACTCTTCCAGGATGTGCAGAAGCCATCTCAAGATGAATGGGGTAAAACCCAGGAGGCCATGGAAGCTGCCTTGGCCCTGGAGAAGAACCTGAACCAGGCCCTCTTGGATCTGCATGCCCTGGGTTCTGCCAGCACAGACCCTCATCTATGTGACTTCTTGGAAAGTCACTTCCTGGATAAGGAGGTGAAGCTCATCAAGAAGATGGGCAACCACCTGACCAACCTCCATAGGGTGGCAGGGCCATAACCAGCACAGACCAGCGTGCCCCAGGGATCTCTGGGCAAGTATCTCTTTGAGCGCCTAACTCTCAAGCACGACTAGGAGGCCTCTGTGCCTTCCAAGGGGCTCCC